>CATIWK010204914.1:0-15520 GCA_949634005.1 Mallotus japonicus
TAGTGCAACAAAAAGATTAGAAATTATTAGTTTTATTTGAGTCAACAAACTAAAACTAACAAACTAAAAAATTTAGTGCAACAAAAGAAATGGGAAAATGGGGGGATATAGTTTCAATTTAAGTTAAGTTGTTAAAAAATGTGAAAAAAAAAAAGGAAATAAAGAATGAAGTTAATATGCTTATGCATTAGGTTGAAACCTTTTTTTTTTTAAGTTGCAAATTTAAGTGGAAATTTGATGTAGTTATAAACTTTAAATGGCTTTATAATGTGAAAGATATAAGAAGATGTGTAAGGTGAGATATGAACGATAGAAATAGTGTTTATGCCACATCAATTAACTCTGTTTGAGTTAACATACTAGAACTAATGAGGATATAGTTAAAATTTACTCAAACAAACTAGAACTAAGGATATAGTTAAAATATAATCAAACAAACTAGAACTAACAGAGATATAATTAAATTTAAGTGGCTTTGTAACATGAATGATATAACATAATGTGTAAGGTGAGATGTGAAGGGTAGAAACAACATTTGTGGTACATCAACTAATAATATTTGAGTTAACAGATTAGAACTAATGGGGATATCATTAGAATTTACTCAAATAGGCTGACACAAATGGAAATATAGTTCAAAGTTACTCATACAAACTACAACTTAACATAAATATAGTTAAATTTAAGTTCTATCTTCAAGCTATTTTAAATTTAAAAATTTAGTGCAAAAAAAAAAGTGAAAATATTATAGTTTCATTTGAATTTAGTGCAACAAAGGAAATGAGAAAATAAATTTAAGTTCTAGCTTGAAGCTATTTTGAATTGGAAAATTTAGTGCAATAAAAGAAGTGAGAAAATACTATATAGTCGTGTCATAAGAAAATATGTGGCTGCTGGGATTCGAGCCCAGGTCTCCACGGCCACAACGTGGAATTCTTACCACTAAACTACAGCCACCAATTTGTTCAAAATGTTTTTATAATATATGTAATGATATTATTATGATTGTTACTAAATTCTACATAGTTTCATAAAATTGTTACTAGATTCTACATAGTTTCATAAAATAGTTACTAGATTTTACATAGTTTCATAAAATAGTTACTAGATTATATATAGTTTCATAAAATAGTTACTAGATTCTATGTAGTTTCATCAAATGTTACTAAATTCTATATAGTTTCATCAAATAGTTACTAAATTTTGTCTATTTTTTAGGCTGATTTTTTTTTTTTGTAAATTTTTATATTTTTCATTCGAATATAATTTTTCTTTATAATTATCTAAAAATAATTGGCCAAATATACAACTTCACCCCTGAACTTTACTCAATCATTCTATGTCATCTCTCGACTTTCATTTTATTTAATTTCATCTCTTAACTTCTATTTTTCACTTATTTAACTCTTCTTGCACACCAGACAAGCGCGTGTATTTAAATCACGCTAAGTTTGAATAGGTGAAAAATAAAAATTAAAAGGTGAAATTAGTGAAAAATTGAAGTTATATAGGCTAAATAAGTGAAAAATAGAAGTTAAGAGGTGAAATTGAACAAAATGAAAGTCGAGAGGTGATATAGAATAATTGAGTAAAATTCAGGGGTGAAACTATATATTCCGCAAAAAATAATAAAAGTTTAGTAAAAAAAAATTTTCAGTATTTCATTTATTTTAATTTTTAATTAACTTTTGTATTATTGTAATATATATTTGAGTTGAATTATAAATATTATTTTTATTATTGTGAAGAAAAATTACTTAATGAATAATAAGATATCCAATTAAATTAAAAAGAAAAAAAATGAAAATATTGAAAAAATTATAAATATGTATAATTTAGTGAGTATTTTCTAATAAAATCTGAAGTTTGGTAACTATTTTTATTTAATAGTACATTTTACATTACATATATTCTTGGAATAATATCAATTCAGCGAGGCATGAATTAATTATTATGAAAATTTGAAACATAAATTTTTGGATTAAATACAAACATATTAAATAACTAAAAATAAGCAAATTAAAGTTAAATAATTAAAAAAATAAATTAAAATTTATAATTAAATTGTACAAAGGCTAAAATGTGGTGAATAATGAATCAATTTACTCTACACCATGGATTGAACATCTTGAGCCATGAAAGGAGTCAAAATTGCAGTTGTAGTCTTGTTCTTGGTTGCAGGCAAGGAAGGCGAGGAGGAAAAATTCTTCTTGGAAGAAGCTTTATGAAAGACATTGAAGAAAGCAGCACCAGCAAAAAGGAAAAAGAAGCAGGCAACAGGAATGGCTAAGAAAGTGTTGATGGCAATAAAAGTAGTTCCTGGACTGTCTTCTTCATCAATATATTTTATATCCATTGTCACTGCTAACACTAAAAACGCACCAGTTCCTGCTGCTTGAAGACCCATCAGCAGCCAAAATATGCTTGAACTAAACAACTTATCTATGCAATTATTATCCATTACACAGCCTAGAAAAGAAGGAAAAATTCTGTCCAAAGGGATGAGAGACTGACTACTAGCTATAGCTACAGGTTTTTGGAAACAACGAGCATGAAACAGTAGGATTTCTTTTTTTTTTTTTTTCTGTCGTTTAAGATCTTAAAACAATGTAACATTAGAATTTTCACCCAAAATTTTCATAAGGGGACAAGAATTGGTGCAAACGAAAATAATGAGAATGAGACATTGAGAAGCTGGCGATTGGACTAAGACAAAAAAGAAAGACAAAAATAACTTGAAAGTTCATAAAGAGATGCTTGTCGTGGAGATTCTTAATTGCCACAACCATCTTTTAGTCAAAAGATGGGGTTAATTGCCCAAATGGTATCATAACTATGACCAATGTTTCAAAATGGTACCAGATTTTCAATTTGTTTCTTTTCGGTCCCTTAATTTCTATTTTGTTTCAAATCATAGTCCCTTAATGATTTCCGATCAAATTTAGCCGGAATAAAAATATTTTTAGTATATTTGCCATGTAAACATCCCATTAAACAGCTTAATCATCTTGTTTGCCCCCATAGAACCAAATTTGCTTGTGGGCCCCACAAAAATAAAATTTTAGCAAATTTAATTTTATGGAGTCCACAAAATGATTAGGCTGCTTAATTGGATGCTTACAAGGTGAATATACAAAAAATATACTTATTCAGGCTGCCTCGTGTGCTAAATTTGATCGAAAATCATTAAGGGACTATGATCTGAAACAAAATAGAAATTAAGGACCGAAAAGAAACAAATTGAAAATCTGGTACCATTTTAAAATATAGATCAAAATTATGGTACCATTTGGACAATTAACTCCAAAAGATGCTGCAAAGATGGTGAGTTGGCCTGCATAGTAAGTACCTAATCATATGAGCACACTTTCCCCTATAGATATTGCTGACACTGAAATTTTCTATTTAAGGATTAAAAAAAGTAAAAGGTGAAAACGGGTTTGGTTATTTGGCAATATGATTTCTACGTGTAATTTCAAGCAAGTCTAGTGCCAAAGTAGATTTGCATCTACTTTATAAGAAGTGGCAAGTGAAAATGACTGACAATGAGAAAGGAAACATGGCATTTAAACTTCTATACACAGTAGGGATTCATAATTTCCTAAGTTTTTACATTTCACCAGTACGATTGAGAAATTCTCATACAAATTACAGAAGCATATTGGACACTCATTGTACATATTTTTCTTTTTGTTACACCCGAAAAGGAAAAATGAAAATGTAGACAAGTGGAAACATCAGCCTTACAACAATACAACATTTCTAGCATTACCAGATTTACAAGCTCTCTCACAACCAACACCAGTTAGAATCAGAAATTCCAAAAGAATACTATGTATAAAGGGAGGAATTATCTACCTGTGTTCGTACTGTCTGGATCATTGATTAGCCATGAACCTTTTTTTTTTTTTTACTCTAGGATGCTCCAAAAAAACTTACAAAAGAGACATTACACTGCGCCTCCAAATAGAAGACTTCCTTCTGCTTGGGCGTTGTGGTGTAAAATTGAGAAGCCCAAACATCTCCTTCAAAGTTTGCTCTTGACCTTCAAAACCAACCAGTTTTGCAACAAGAGTGGCACTCTCTATAATATGGTCCATGTCTGTAGTCTTTGTCCACAACCGATGGACTAACTGCATTCTTCTGTTGCTTGCAGTTAAGGCAATACCCCATTTAAGGAAAAGGTTCTCTCTCTCTTCCCTAGTGAGCCTCTTCTGCATTTGCCTGCACAGCATCTGCCTCTCATGATTCAAGGCCCTCTTGCTGTTTACAAAATTAAAACACATTATTATTTATATCATTTTACCCTGCTTTGCATATGCGCGTATAACTCGATGTTAAATATGCAACTACTATACCTCAAAGCAAGACTTAGAATTCTTCCATCAACCATAGTGTTGTTACCCTTGGAAAATGTGTTCTTGAGGAAAGACAGTTTCCTGTACTCAACTTCCATGTAGAATGAATCAGTTGGGTCACCCTTAAACAGCAGGAAGAAGTAAGTCCTGTGAATCAGTGAGACACTGCAAGCATGCCACAGTTCAATAATTTCTACTTGAAGCCTCTTAAATTCTGAAGGCCACTTTGGAGCACTATCAAAATCATCTTGAATTGGATCCAACCCAATATCTTTTACATCCTTGGTAGATTCATTGGCGTGTACTTTGGTTTCCCTTTCCTATAAATCATGACAGCCAACATAAAATGAACGACAAATTAGCTTCTCAATCAAACCTTATCTTGCTCCACCTTCCAAATTAAGGAAGGAAGAATACTGAATTGATGTATGAGAAGAGAGGGAAAAGTTAAAAACTGGTATAACACATGGTACTCTACTACTGGATTTGATTACTGACAGTCAGTCATTCATGTAGCAATCAATTGCTACCATTTTGTCTGACAAAAATTCCATAGTTGACTGACAAAGCAAGTGAGAAGATAAAACAATTATCAAGCTTTTAGGAAAAGAAATCACGATTAAAGAAAACAAATACTGACCAAATGATCAACCAAGTGTGTCATTTCTGCATCTGAGTTTCTGACTCTGGTAGTATTCTTCCAATCAATGGAAGCTTCAATGCTCTGCAATTGATAATCATCAACAGCAGCACCAACAGAAGTTGATGAGACATTCATTGATAGTTCTTCAACATCATGAGTGTGCTGTAATGCAGTAACTTTTCTTTGAGATAGTTCAATTCTCTCAGTGAAC
This sequence comes from Mallotus japonicus, assembly GCA_949634005.1. NCBI lineage: Eukaryota > Viridiplantae > Streptophyta > Magnoliopsida > Malpighiales > Euphorbiaceae > Mallotus > Mallotus japonicus. Next base: position 5,213 of record CATIWK010204914.1, read on the forward strand.
TCCCCAAACCCCCTCAGTGGTGTGCTTTCATTCTTTTCCAACTTCTCAAACAAAAATGCAGTCGCACTACTAAGTCTTGCTCCACAACTTTTACTCCTGAACATCTTCAAGCTTCTAGATATAGGCATCCCTCCTTCCAACAGCCATGAAGATTGTTTTTCAGGAGTTTGTAATGTAGAATCAGAATGCAAGAAACTCAACTCTTTCTGTTCTTGCAACAATGGTGACCCTAATTCTTGAATTTCTTTATCTTCATTTTCAGCCTCAGTCAGTCCTGAGGCACCTGAGTTTATATTAGGGGATGATATGTTAGAATCTGCATATCTGTTTGGACTAGTCTCAAACATTTGTGAATCTGCATATCTGTGTGGACTATTCTCAGACACTTGTAGATCTGCATATCTCTTTGCACTCGACTCTTCATTTGTGATGCATTGAACTTTCTTGCAAATATTTCCTGATTTTTCACTAGTCTCATTTTCACTGGTCTCCTCAGGTGGATCATTTTCAACAGGATTAGCATTTGACCATTCCAGAGAGGGATTGATTTGAACAAAATTATCTTCAAACTCTGTGAGGTGGATAAAGTTCTCATCAGAAATGCTACTACTATCTCCAGCTGAGAACTGAGATGCATCAAAAGACCTGCCACCAATATCTAGGTAGCGAGGGCCTTCTGAAGCAAGTGAATAGGATACTGAATTTTCAGATATAAACGAACTTCGCACTCGCAATTTAGGGTAATGATGATCGGGATCTCCCTGGATGAGGAATACAACTTAGACTGAGAAAGGCAAATGGAGATGATATTGGATGGTTCAGCTAAACAATGATGACAAAGAAAAATGGGGGGCTTAGATGTACATACTGATAATGTGGAAGATCTATCATCTTCAGCCACTCTCAATAGATTTTCAACCTGACAATGAGCAAGTTCTAGTTGCCGATTCAGCTCCATAACCTCTTTCGTTAGCTGCATGAAGGGGGAAAATGGAAAATTCAAGGTTTAAATAAGAAAATATCTATGTATTGCAAAAATGAATGACAAAATAATTCACGTCCTGACTTTTCTGTGCAAGTGCAAATGTGGTGCTTGGCACATGGTTAAAACCTGAACCAGTATTAAAATGAAAATAAAAAGAACAAAGGGAAACCAATATCCAATGTAAGTAACCTAAGATAAATTTACAAAATAGGTGGAAGGGACCGATTCCTAAAGGTGCCTGATCCTGACCCAATTTCATTCACATGTCAACGGAGTAGACTCTGAGAGTTTTCATTATGTAATATGGGAAAGAGAGGCCGAAAGTAGAGATTAAGAGCCTTCATCATGTAATGGGAGAAACAGAAAGAGGGCATGTGTTCAAAAGAATTAACTACCTACTTCCCGTTAGTTGATTTCTTGTAACTCTCCTCTTTCTCTGCCCCAGGTGACTTCCACCAAACGGGGGGCAAGCTATAATTTTAAACAAAGAAATCTATTTTGAAATATTCAGCTGCGATCCTAAATAGACAGCTGTATCATATTATATCAGCATATGACAAGTCCATGGTTTTACCCTCTGACAAATAGAAATGCTTCAAAATTGGTCGAGGTTCTAAATACTAGATTTAACTCTTGCAAATTTCCTGGGACATGGAAGGGAACTGGTCAACTGAGTTCCTTGCGTGCGTATGGTGGTAGGATAGAGTTCATCATGACATCATACATGTATACGCATGCAGTAAGCACTTGTGTATGCATATGTATTAGTTTGTGAGCATGTGTCGATGTAAAAAAATATGTACATGTTGCAGAGACAATATCCAGAGTGAAGTTTCTAGTTCATGCCATTTACAGAAGATGATTAGACATGCTGCAAGCCAAATGCAAGAAGATGGTCAAGTTTCACAGCTTTAAGAGCTTGTTCTCCTCATGAACATCAAGTGGATTCATAATTATATATTTAATAATCATGGCTACACTAAATGAGGCACTATACCTCATTCAATTTTCTAGATCTGCACCTCTACTTCCTCAATAAGTGGGCTGTCATGATACTATAATATAGGCTGACGGTCCTTAGGAGAAAGTAGCAGGTGCTCATTGTGACAGGAGGAGTGTATGACATCACCTTTTCAATCTGAAGGTCTTTCTCTCTCAGAAGTGCTGTGGAATCTGATGTAACAGAATTTGACCCTGTGCTTCTCAATTCACTCTCCAATCTAGCCAATTCTCTCTGCAGTTGCTTTACCAATGCTTTATCGGACACAACCACATTAACACGAGCATTTGTTGTCACTTCGTTAGCACAACTTGCAAACAGGAGGGTATTTCTGGACTGCTCAACATGGCTTCGTGCAGGGCTTATTGTACAGATGATAGCAGTCCTAGCATTGCCTCCTAAGGAGGATTGCAGTATGCGGGTCAACTTTGAATCTCTAAAAGGAATATGCCCACTTCTTCCTTTGCTGCATTAAGCCACAAAATTGCATAGAAGGAAGGAAAATGAGAGGGCAAGAAAGCTCCAGAAAATTAAGAAGCTTCCAATAGCAATTGCAAGAAGAATTTAAAAGGCTTTTGGAAAGGCCAAGGCAAACTTCTGTTGGAATCAGTCCTTATTCCGAGAAATTTTTTGTTTATACACATCTCAACTACCATATGTAATACTTAAACTATAAGTTATATGGTTGATGACATAACAAATATGCAAGGCAATGACATATATACTCTCCAAAAAATATGACACAAGATGAAACTTTCCAAGCAGCACAAATAATTACCTATGAGTTGATAGATTGAGTTTAGTGAGTAATGCTCAAAGCTTTAACTATTCAAAAAACATGCCAAAATCTTATGGTTTTTTAACAAGATTATTGGTTGTAAATTTTGTCAATAACTGCAACCAGAAAAGGAGAACATTGAAAAGGAAAAGTCACTATAGTAAACGAAAAATGAGCATCTATAGGGAGGATATGATTTAATGCATCGGGTTTATATTTCCCTGCCGCAAGCCATCTCCTACAGGAGCACCTTATTCATATTGTGGCACAAAATCTTTGAGTGTCACCTTTTGTTTATATTAATATAATGCATAATGAAACCTTATTCGGGTAGTGAAGTTTTGCCTCGTAGCAATATACTCGCCCTTCTTGGTTTTAGAAAAGTTAAATTGCATAATTTGAAAATCAGGTTTTCATGTCTAAAGACACTATTATGCGGACAATGTAAATACACAGATGCACTAGCTCCTCAAATGCCTTCATAATGTTTGCCTTCCAGTTTCCTCCATAGGAATGCTAAAACAAAAGTGCAGTACAGGATGTACACTTTTTGCATTGCATTGGTGGAGGACAGGAAGATGAGATGCATTATGCTTCCAGATTACACAGAAGAAAGAGACAGATGCATAAATTACAACATTTCTTATTTTACTAATCTCACTTACAGTGATATCAAAAGTTGAAATTTAATGCACGTATCTGATGAGTTCATGGATCGTTAAGAAATAATGTGGGTAACATCGATTTTACAACATTTAAAGTATATGCAACCAACTCTATTTATTATGTATTTCTGAAGTTTGAAAAATGAAAAACAGGCTACAGAAGTTAACCTTAGCTTACGGATAACAGTTCCCAATGTAAGCAAACTACGATTTATGTGGCACCCTTCTTTCAACCTCATGCCAGCTGACAAAGACTGAGATGCACGCTCACTTCCTGCTAAATCTACAAAATTCTGGACAGAAAACAATGATTAATACACAAATTTCTTTTGGTACTACCAGATAAACAAATTATTCAAGAAGTTCAGCTATTCGTACCACAGTGGCTGCAAGGGTGCTTGACTTGTCATTGCCTAAGAAATCACGAGCAGAACTTTCAATTGTCTGGCATGGAGACATCAGCAGTAGCACAATACAACAAAAAAATTACCAAGCAATCATAACTTTAAATCTGATAGTAAAATAATCATTGAGCTATACCAGTCTCAAAATCTGATGAGATCTTGAGCTTGTTTCATTCATTGAAGTCTCCCCTATTTGTCTCTGATCTGCAGAAATGGACCAGAACATTATTAATTTTCAGTCACCAATCTATTAGTTCTTTTTTCTTCTTTAGATAATAATAAGAAAATTCGGACAAGTATAGTGCACAAATACTTTTCTATTACAATTACAAGCATCACATTCAGAAGCAAGTAAAAAAGCAAAGTAAATACATTTAGAATTTTCCAATCCACAATGTCTCAATTTTTGCTGTATGCCTTGTTACCAGTCTTCTAGTTCGAACAAATATTATTCAAGGGCATGACCTACCTTCACAGATAGATAGAAGTTCTTTAAAATGGTTCCAGTCTCTTAGAATTTCCTCGGTTAGCCTCTCAACAACAGTTCCTCTCTGTAGACAATGACAACCATAATTGTAATGGCCTATCATTTACCCATATAGCAGTTCTTTACCAACCACAAAATGAGAACTACCTCTGGATCATCTAGAAGGCGAAGAGGAGTTGTATCTGTACTAAGAAGGTCCCGGACAGACTCATTGTAAATTTCCATGGCTGAGAACTTCAAAATATATTCTCTTTCCTTGTGCTGCAGTAATAGATAGAAGAACAGAATCATTTTGCCAAATGAGAGGGAAATCTAAGGAAACCACTAGATAAGAATAATGAATGTCAATAACATTATATGTGCATTACCTTGTTCATGTAGTCATATATATCGGCTACAGTGTACTCAGTAATCCCACTCATGGTGTATGTTTTTCCACTGCTTGTTTGTCCATATGCAAAAACACTTGCTGAAAAGGTTGTCATCAAAAGAACAGATAGAATCATAAATGAACGCTTGGAGTGAAGTTCATCCAACAAGAGCAATAAAGAAATAAAAGAAGGTTGTACTCACAGTTTATACCACTGACAACTGAAAGTGCAACTTCCTTGGCTCCTTCCTCATACACCTGCCTCGTGGTGCTATCAGCACTAAATACTCTGTCTAGAACCAACAGATAAACCAGACAATAATAGAAAGGAACAAGAACAATATTAATGAACAGACATCAATTTAACAAAAGCAACTTCATAATATGGCAGCAGAAGCAAAACACAGATAAAAGTCTGAGCCTGAGGTGAGGGCAAAGGCAGAATTGGTAGATCAATATACAATTAAAAGAAAAGCAATCAACTTTATATCCAGGCTCTCAACATCATAGACCAATTCAAGCAGCTCATGTCTCAAACAGCAGAATAATCTTTGTATCAATGAATTATAACCCTGGTGACCACATTAATCTTTTTGTACGTCAACATGATTAGGAAAATTTATATCATAATTGGAGATGCAATTAAAAGACATAAAGCTGTGACAGTGGAAAATTTCTTACCAAATGTATAGGCAGTTGGGTACATGGACCTCTCTGAAACTGAAAGATTATTCCTATAAATGACAGTGTTATCATTAATGCATTCCCAATCTGATACATCATTTCGTGCAGTTTCCTTCTCATTCAAAGGCCGCAACCGAACTGAAACAAGAACTTTTTCCTCACCACCACCACCACCATCACTTGGTCCTTGAACTGACTCCTTCTCATCAGCTGCACCCATCTCTCCTCACCTTCTGTTCCAACAAGACTGGAAAAACAATCACACCACATGTAAAAACAAAAGAGGTCAAATGTATGCTAATACAGACCACACAGATATCTCATTTCTCTTTAGCTCTATCTATCCATCTCCGTTTGTTTTTACCCCGTTTCATTTCTTAATTTATTCAGTTAATGCATTATGGTTAAGAATTGTTTAATAAGAAGAATTAAGCTGGAGTCTCCAATAGAACACAAGGGCCAGGCAACCTTAACAGCCCACAATCATTACACATAAGCAAACTAATCATAAGTTAGTGCTAAATTCACCGACACTTTTGGTCAGTTGTTCTGTCTGAAACAAGGAAAGCAACCCATTTTCTTATTTATTAATTAATTGTTTTTTAAAAAAAAAAAAAGAAAAAGAAAACAAAAGCCTGACCATATACATATGCCCATATATCATCATCAAATCACAGCTACTATTATATTCATGTTCGTGGAGTCAAACAAAACCAAGGAAAGGGGTTGTTTGATTGTCTAATTTTAATTGACCATTTTGTAGTTTTTTAATTTTTTTCCAAAATGGTCCCCATTAACAGTCTGTCAAACACCTCTTTTCTCTGCCTTCTTTTATTACACCATCTTCATATAGAAATTTATTTATTTTGGAATTTATCTAAAATAAAGATAATTAATTAAGAAGCAGAAGGAAAAAAAAAACACCTTGGAAAAGTGAGAAATTCACAGCCTTTTTCAAAGAATGTTTGCGGCATTTGGAAGAATCTTCTTCACTGACTCCATGTGCAGATTACCTGTTATATTACTACCAGACAAATCCAACCCTAACTTCTGAGAACGACACCGTTTTGGATTCTTCTTCTTCCTCCTCCTCCTTCCTTCATCTTATTCTTTAAAAAAAATACCCTGTTCTTGGCTTTCTAATGTATCCCTCCTCTGTAACAACAAACAGAAGCTCCAAAACATTCAGGTTACTTAAAAAATATAAAAAAAAAAAATGCAACCAAACAATGCCTAACCAAAAGCAACACTGCAAAATTGAATCCCAAAAAAAAAAACAAAAACAATGCCTCACTTTTGGAAGAAAATTTCAGAATTCATCCAACCAAATCACAACTGAAAAAAATATATATAAAATTATTAAAAAAATTGAAAAATGTAGAATTGAATTGCGTCACCTCACCTCATGCAAGCACTGATCTTAAAAATTGCAAAACAAAAAATTAAAAAAAAAAAGACGCAAAGATCAGAGACAGAGAGAAAACGAATTGTTGGTGCGTATTGTATCAGTGATTAATATAAAAAGAAAAAAAAGGAAAAATTGGAGAAATGGAGAGAATGTATGGGATGGGATGAGATGGGATGGGTTGGGGTGTGGAGTAGCTTTCTTTGTTTGCTGTTGAAAATGGAAAGATTGTTATTAGCCTGTGATTTAAAACTACCGCGCTAATCCAATTTAATACTTTCTTCAAAATAATACTGTCGATACTGGTACTAGCCCGGTTGCTACATCTTCTCAATTTTTTCCCCCTTTAATTTTACTATTTTACCCTTCTTTATGGCCATCTTCTTTTTAATTTTTTTTAAAACAAACCCATTTTGAAATTTACTGTAGATAATAGTTCATTTCTAACTATAGATGAAAATGTTTGAAATGTAGAAGAACTCTAAAATTAATGGTCTAAAAAATTAATATTTTTAACTTATTACAATTTTAATTTATTTTAAAATTATAATATAATTTTAATTTGATAAATGTATGATAAATATAATCCACAAATAATTTTACGGTTGATGTGAGCTCTAATATCACATCAATTATATATTTATATTAAAAAAATAAATATTTTCAATTTGTATCAAATTTTTTTTAAATTCTTGGACATAAATATTTTTAATTTCTCTGAATATATTGTATTCACTATTAAATAATAAAAATTTATAATTTATAATTATAATATTTAAATTATTTATTATTTAAATATAATATTATAAAAATATATGGGATTTTTTCATAAATAGCCAAAAAACCAAAAATAATATCAAAAGCTACATTAACCAAAAGTATTTTCAAAAATAGTTTTAAGGAATTTTTTTTTTTCAAATTTAGATCATGACTCTTCTAAAAGTTGTTTGGTCTTCTAAAAGCTCATATAGTTTGACTAATAACATCACCAATTTGATCCTTCTGTTTTTTTAATCAAATTTGATCCTTCTATTTTTTTTGAATCAAACATTTTTTTTCTCAACATTTTTTTTTGCTAAACTTTTGTTTTTCTATTTTTAAGGTACTGTTTTTTTATCAATATTTTTTTTGCCCAATATTTTGTTATGCTCAACATTTTTTCTATTTTTAAAGTACTATTAACATTTTATTTTTTCTCAACATTTTTTTATTTTATTTTTTGCTCAACATTTTTCTCAGTGTTGTTACATAATGTTTAACATATGCACATAACAAGCACTCCTCTTCAGCTCTCTAATGCTACCTCTCCTTCATTCCCAGGTGCAAGTGCCACTGCCCATTAAGAAAATTATTCATGTAAAAATATTTCTATCAACAGGATCAATCAGATATTTTCTAAGCATTCTAGCCCATCCATAGCCCAATATCTACATTTTACAGTTCACACAAAGGAAAGAGGATGTTAAAACTAATTGAGTAATTGCAAATCCTAAACAAAAAATTGAAAAAAAAAATACATAAGCTACCAATTTCTTTTTTTAAATCACACTAATACACTCCAGATCATTTCAATAATTATTAAAAAAAATGAATATAAAATGCAAAGTAGGGACTGGGTGAAGATTCAAAAAAAAATACAAATTGGTTCAAATGGCAAGCTTTCCTAGGCAAAAGAGAGAAGAAATCGTAAAATACTTAAATTGAATCCAAATGCATATTGCATAGTAAATCACTTTTTTTAAGGAAAAAAAATTAAAAGTAAAGAAAAGACATATAAGAATTACTAATACACACCTGGGTAGTCAAGACTATAAGGAGAGCACAAATGAAATTTAAGCTCTGCTTATAATAAGCCTTCATGAGTAATAGCACCAATAGAGTAAGCATCGCCACCACCAAAACAAACACCACAATTAGCAAAGATAGTAATGCTGACATGCTCTTTAATATTAAAAGGACCATGATTCAAACTAAAACCCCAACCAAATATCTTCTATTGTTTAGTGGGTAGTATTTTAGCCACGAATTTGCCAATGAAATTTTTATGGCGTATTTGTAACATAAAAAAATAAAAAAAAATAAAAATAAAAAACTGAAAAGCAACAACACTGAAAAACAAAAAGCAACAAAAGCGTATTTGGTGTATTTAACAAAAAATTTAATTAAAATTTTTTATGGCGTATTTGTAACATCCACAAAAAAAAAACCGAAAAACAACAAAAGCAACAACACTGAAAAATAAAAAGCAACAACAAGCAATAAAAAGCAACAATCGGAAAATAGCAAAAAAAAAAAGCAATAGAAAAAATAAGAAACAACAAAAAAGTGTCTTTTTCGAGCCGCAATTTGAGAGGAGGAAAAATCATCTTTACTATTTTCTAAATAAAGTTGTACTAGAAAGCAAGCATATTTATAGAATAAAATTTCAAGAAATAAGAAATCCATTTCTTTTGGCATCAAGTGATAAAAACATTCCTTAGCTTTTTTGCAGTATAAAAACATTCCTTAGTTTTTCTGCAGTATAAATAAACGGACATAGATGTGTCATCAAATAATAGTGGCACTCACATACAGCACAACTTATGCTAAAATATTTAAGTGCATGAAGAATATTTGTAGTAGGTTTTTCTTTTTTTTTAATAGTAGTGGTTTGAATACAACCAAAAGGCAGCCTATCAAAGGAATGAGAAAGAAGAAATAACACCATATAGGAACACATGCTCAAATGTACTTCTATTAAAGCTCAACCTAACAAGCTAGGAGGATATGGGTCATTTTCCTCTACATGTGTGTGCTCAGGGATATATTTATTTGCTTTTGGGAAGATGCTCAAAAAATTGACAAGAATGAGTGTGTCTTCTATTTTCTTTGTTTTTGGGAAGTCCATGCAGGATGCAGTTAAATGCAATTTATTTTATTAGTCCATTACTAGGCAATATTGCGAAACAATTCAGCATAATCTACATCATATATGACCATCATACTCCACATCTTCAACTCTTAATTGTTTTCTATCTACTTTCACTTGATATTGCATGATCTAATCACTTGATATTGGAGTTCTACTTTGATTTTCAGCAGTATAAAATGCAAGAGCAATGAGCCAATCTTACAAAATTTTTACAACATAGCAATGAGCCATCATTAACCATAATAGTCGTCAAATGATAAGTCTAACAAGCATAGCCCATTTAGTGATAATGAATTTATGTATTCATTATGGTCAGTAAAAAAATCCTCTTTATAATACATACAATGGTAATTTTCTACAGCAGCTTGTTCCATGCTTGAGTAATCAGGTACTAGAAGTTGAGTTACACGCTTAAAAGACATTTGATCTTTAAAGACATATGTTAGTTTCAGAGAAGAAATAAGAGAAATAAAGCTTGAAAGCTTGAATGCTAATTGTCTTAGCTGAACTGAGGTTCAAATACAGCTTAATCTAAAACAAGTAGGGCAAAAAGCAAATAAAGCAGCGCATACTAAAGGTGTGCTTTAAAAAGCTAAACACATGCATTGGCTAAGACATA
>CATIWK010205018.1:0-10172 GCA_949634005.1 Mallotus japonicus
TCATTATAATTAACTTATCTCCAACAAACCCCATCAATTAGGCCACTTTAAATTTGAATAATAAAATCATATGTGGCCACACATTCCTTTCTTCATCTAGAAAAACAAACATAAACATAAAACTAATTAAATTCTAAAAAGTAGCCCCATCCTCTTGGCGTGGTGGTTATAGGCGCGTAGGGTTTTGTGGACGTCGGGGGTTCGAACCCCACTCCGCCTCCCCCCTCCCCTTTAATCTAACTCTTAACAACTAACACTTTGTTCAAAAAAAAAAAAAAAATTAAATTCTAAAAAAAATATAACAATAAATTCCATAAACATGCACTAAACCAACCTAAAAAACTATTAAACTTAACATGCAATCATGATGATGAAGAAATACCATATCCCGATGCTTGGAAATAATTTTGGAGCATAATTTTGATAGAACTCACATCCTTCTTAATTCTTTAATACCTTCTTTCTTGCTCTTGCTCCATTTCCTCCAATTTGGTCATCACTTGTCTCCATCCAAGGTGGGGCTATTGAGGTGTATCTTATTGCATTAGGTCATCCGGTATTTCCTCATCTAGCTTTTTGGGAATAGGGGTGAATTCTTCGATGTGACCTTCAAGATGGTTCATATTGCACCATGCTACATAGCATGTACTTGTTCGTTGTTGGTGGAGCTCCATCATGTTTGTGATCACCTCGGCACGAAAAAATCACAATTAATGGAACCAGATTTAACCAAAAACATATGTGTGTTTGAAGGATCAAAAACTCAAAAATGCAAGGCAATGGTAGTGGCAATATGACCCATAGTGAGCCTAGTTTTGGGATTTGTACGAATATGAAACAGTGTTTGAAAAATAAAATAAGTGGTGGAGATTAGGGTCTTGGAATGTAATCCCCACAAGAGAAGCATCTCTTGCTTTGAAACACAACTACTTTCATTTTTGCAAAAATGGTCGAGCACATGAAACAATACAAGATCAAATAACAGTGATCTCTAATCAAACCACTTGGGGTTGAATCACTTCCTAGGTAAGTGGGCAACCCAAAGAGAATTCTCCAAAATTGTGTAATTTTAAAATGCCTAAGGGCACTTTCAAACCTTCAATTAGAAATCCAAACACCTTAAACATTATTTCATAATCAATCTTATAGGGATTTCCAAAGAAACGATAAGTGAGGACTAAATTTCTCGAATCCTTGGGTTGAAGAGTGGTGAAAAATTCTAGAGCTAATTCTTTGTAAGTGTCATATTTCAATGTCACAAATTTTCCCCAACCCATTTTGTTACAAATATTCTCTAAAGTTCCCCAAAGACCCAACTTTTGCAACAAAGATTCATCAAGAAGTTTGCAAGCCCTAATTTTCCGACAGGCTAGAGAAGTGTACCTTTTTCCTTCATCATGCAAAAGAATAGGGAATGGGTACATTTAAACAAAAGCTTTTTTATTTTAGTTTATGACATTATTTTTATTATTATGAAACTCATTTTTAGCATTTTATGTCTTTAATGACATTTGAAAGTGAGCATTTGTTCGCTATGTTATTATATGCATTACATAGAATTGAAAAATATAAATTTAATTTTCATGGATTTTATTAGTATTTCTTTATGTTTTTTTTATTTTTAGTTTTAATTAGTGTTAATTTAGGATTTTAGTTAATTAAATTTGTTTTCTTTCCTTTTTAATTTGTTAGTTGATTTTTATGCATTTTCTTGTCTTTTTAGGAATTCTTGTTTCCTAGAGTGTTTGGAATTCAAACTAATAATTATGGAGGGAGTTAAATTCCTAATTGGAGTAGATTTTGAAGGTGAAAAATTACTGATTTAGTTCTTGAACTGTTTGTGCCGGCCCAGATGGCACAGTCTTGTACAAAGACCATCAAGGCCCACTCACAAAAACCCATTCATCAAAAAGGGTAATGCACCAGCAGAAGTATAACGATTGGTAGAAGGCTCATTTTTGGTAGTTAACTGATTTCCTTTAATTTAGTTGTTACATTGTATTGAATAAGGTAAGTCTAATTTGGATTTGTTTCCTTTAGTCTGAATAAAAAAGTCTTTAGTTGATTTTGTTTCCTTTCTTAGTCAGGCTCCAGCTTATAAAAGCCATAGCTTCAGCAGTTGTAAACTCTCTACATATTTTTACGCAAACTCTAATATATATATTGTTCTAGCTTATTCTCTCTTCACAGACCTAGTGTCTATTTTATTTTGATCCCAGTGATCAAGGCTTCCTGGCGAGGCTAACCTCCTATTTGATCCATTTCAGATAGGTTAAAAGGGACTTGGACCTATTTTTTGCCCATGTTGCCACCCTGAGCTTGTAATAAAACCTATCATTTTCTACCCCATTTCTGTGATACTGTAAAAGCCTCACATGGACCCATTTTAAACAATTAAAAGGTCATTGTGCCGATTCTCCTTATTTTTATCGTCAAACATGAACGAATTCTGAATGTTTTTCTCTATGAATAAAATGTTTTTGTCTCTATAATAGGGGTCGGAAAACACTACAAGGAATACGTGAATTTGAAGAATTTAAAAAAAGAGTGAAAATTGAAGATTGCTTCAAAGAATTTTCCCACTCTTCTTTCTTTATCTATTTGTACTCATGTTTGGATTCCTCATTAGTTTTGAAGAATTAATTATAAACAACTAGACCGTTTAGGGTTTTAATTTGTGTAGCTACTTTAGCACTTATTGAGATATTTATTTTTATTCCATATATTGATTTTCACTCAATTTTATGAGTTGATTTAACTTTTTTCATGTTCAATTTTAGGCCTGATTGAATGTATGTTTGTGGGTCTTTTATTAACAATGAGAATTGCATGAATTACTAGCTCATAAATTTAGAAAATTTAGGAATCTTAATCATACGAGTCAATGAATCCTTCGGGGATCAAATAAATTACTAAAGAACTTAATGAACCCTAATTAATCGATTAACCATAAAAATAGACAATGACTAGTTTCAGTATGCTTAAATGATCTAAAGAGATGCTTTAGACAATTCAGAGCAATTTTTGTTGACCTTAGCAATAATATATCTTGATTTTGATATTAAAAAACTAAATTTTGAGCATTTAATATGTTTATTTTAAGTGTGTCTAAGTTAGGATTCAAATGAAAGCCAAGTCAAAATTGAGATGAATAATAAACTGTGACTGAAGCAAGGGCTGCTATAGTGATAGAAAGCTGAGATGAATAATAAGCTGCGACTAAAGCAAAAGCTTCTATGGTGATAGAAAGCTAAGATGAATAGTAGCCTGCAACTGAAGCTCTGCTTCTATGGTAACGGCCCAACGGACATATTTTTGAATTTAAAAAAGAGACGTTGGAGATGAGATGAACAGTAAGCTGCGACTGAAGTAAGAGCTGCCATAGTGACAGAAAGCCAAAGTGAACAATAGGCTGCGACTGAAGCTCTGCTGCTATGGTGACATCCCAACAATCATATTTTTGAGTTTAAAAAAGACATGTTTGACATCTCCAACAGCCATATTTTTGAGTGTTTATATACATAAACACCTACTTGAGCTCAATTGAAGTTAAGACACTTACTTATTACAATTTTCTATCTTAACATTCATCAAAGCTCTCAAACTCTCAAATATTGATTCTTTGTTTGTATAACTCTTGTGAGAGTTAGTTGTATGTTAGAAATAGAATTTCTCTTCATCTAAAATCTTGGGATAGATTAGAAGGGAAGTGAGATATATTTCTAGTGGAATTGGTTTAAGTGTTTAGCCATTAAAACACTCGGGAATTGGTTTTTGAGTAAGCCTAGAAACTCTTCTTTGTAAGGTTGAAAGAGTGAGCCTTAAACTCTTGTGTATTCTCAATCTTATGAATAAGATTGTGGGTGATTGAAAATCCTAACTTGGTGATAAGTTAGGTGGAGACGTAGGATTATTGTTGAATCCGAACTCTTTAAATCATTGTGTTCATTATTCTTCCTACTCTACTCTCTTTCAATTTTTTATTTATTCCTTAAATTTGTTTTTATTTTTCTAAAATCCTTCACTTGCCTTATTCACCCCCCCCCCTCTAAGGCATTTTCATTTGGTATCAGAGCTTGAATTTTAGGAACTTAATTGCTAGAAGTCAAGATCATAGGGAGTGAAACTCAAAACATTTCTTCCCTTAGACCATTCTTTGATATAAGTGATTACCCATATTGAAAATTCAAAATGGAACTCTATCTTGATAGTGATTCCATTAAATTGTGGGATGTCATTTTAGATGGTTGGGAACCCCCCAAAGCCAAGGCAGATTATGTGGAAGTAGTTCTCAAAAGAATTCAATGGAGCCAAATTCAAAAAGATGAAAATCATAAAAACAAGAGAGCTATGATCACACTTCTCTCTTCCATGTCTAGAGAAGAAGGTAGGAAAGTTCAACATTGCCAATCCGCTAAAGAGGTATGGGAAACTGTTGAAAATCATTATGAAGGCAACGCGCAAGTAAGAAGTAAAAAGGTTCAACTTCATATGTATGAATATGAACTTTTCAAAATGAAGCCTCAAGAATCAATTGCGGAGATGACAAACTGCCTTAATGCTTTTCTCACCACCCTCAAGAAACTTGGAAAACATTTCTCCAAGGAAGAAGTGAACAACAAGATTTTAAGAATCCTACCTAAAAAGGATTGGGAATCTCGAGTCACTTCAATTGAGGAAGCTCAAGACCTCTCAACTCTCTCAATCGATGTGCTTATTGGAAAGCTTCTCACAATTAAGCAAAGAGGTGAAGAGCAAGAAGAGAAAGGGGAGAAGAAAAAGAGAATAGCTTTAAAGGCTTTGCAAGATGATAGTGAATAAGAGAGTCTTGAAGATTCTACTGATGGAGATGGTGATATTGCCTTAATCACAAGAAATTTTAAAAATTTCTTAAAAAAGCAAAATCCCTTAAGAACTAAAGACTTCAACAAGAAGTATGAAGGAGAAGGCAAGAAGAAAACTAAAGATGTTACTTGCTATGAATGCAAAAAACCTGGTCACATCCAAAGTGAGTGCCTTAAACTCAAGTTTAAGAACAAAGGAGCAAAGGATAGGAAGAAGGCCTTCAAAGCTATTTGGGATGACTCCTCCGATTCCGAAAGGGAAGAGGAACAACAAGAAGTGGCCAACCTTTGCTTCATGGCTCTTGAAGACGAAAATGAGGTACCATCCATTTCTAACTCCTCTTGTGATGATTATGAATTTCATGATAATGATGATGATGATGATAATGAGAGCTCTATTGCTAACAAACTTATGCTTAAATGCAAAAGCTTACTTTCTAAGAAGAAGCATTATAAGCATGAGTTAACTAGCTTAACAAAGGAATTAAAAATTTTAAAAATGAATTTTCTAATCTTGTTAAATCAAATGATAAACTTGTTTGTGATTTAAAAAATTAAATTCCTTGGAAGACTAACTCAAGAAAGCAAATGATGAAAATCAAAAGCTTTCTAAGGAAGTCTTAAAGCTAAAAAATTCCGTTTTAAAATTTAAGAGAGGAAAAGAAACTTTAGATAGTATTATTGACTCTTAAAAATTTTATGGAGATACTAATGGTATTGGGTACAAAAATGGAATGATTCCTTCATCATCATCACATATTAATTTTATTAAAGTTTCACAAGATTCCACAGCTTCTACCTCTAAAACTAATGAGACTCAAGATTTCAAAGTTAAGAGATCTCAAGTGTCAAATAAAAAAGAAAGGTCTCATAAGACTCAACCCCTATTGACACAAAGAGGTGAAGCTCAAACCAGAGCACCACAACCTAGGCATGCTTATATATACACTAGACACAATTATAATAAGCATGCTACACAACACAATGCACATAAACGTATTGCACAAACCTATCAAAATACGCATTGTCATTGTCATTGTCAATATATGTCTCACACTATGACTCAAAAGAGTTATAGGAAGTATTCACAACCACAACACACAAGGCATGTTTCACACACTAGGAAAGCATATCATCCTAGGAGAAATAAATTTGCCAATGTTGAGTGTTTTTATTGTATGACCAAAGGTCACTCAAGCAATGTGTGCTTCTATAGAAGATTGCACTTAAATTTGCTTCCTTTGGATTACCTTGAGACTAACCAACCTAGGTTAAGAAAGGTTTGGGTTCAAAAGAATGTATAAATTATGTTTTATAAGTGTGCTTAAAGTCCATAAAAATAGAAAGTAAATGGTATCTTGATAGTGGATGTTCAAGACACATGACCGGAGACAAAGAGCAATTCAATAAGATTGATGCTAAAGATGGAGGACATGTTACCTTCGGGGACAATGAAAAAGGAAAGATTATTGGCATTGGAGCAATTGATAATCCTCAATCCTTGTCTATACGTCATGTATTGCTTATTGATGGTCTTAAACATAATTTACTTAGTATAAGTTAATTATGTGATATGGGAAATAAAGTCACTTTCTATCCTAAGAATTGCTTTGTTAGTAGTCTTGATGAAGACAAAGTAATTTTTAGTGGTGAAAGAGTTGATAATGTTTATGTTATTGATTTGAATAAAATTGATAACAAGGATATTAAATGCTTGATGGTTATTTCTCATGACACATGGACTCCTCAACAAAATGGGATAGTTGAAAGGAAAAATAGAACTCTTATGGAAATGGCTAGAATAATGCTTCATGAGTATAATTTGCCTCTATACTTTTGGGCGAAAGCCGTTAACACATCTTGTTACATTTCAAATAGAGTTTTCAAAAGACCAATTTTAAATAAAACTTCTTATGAGTTATGGAACAATAGAAAACTCAAAATCTCATATCTAAGAGTACTTGGATGTAAGTGCTTTATATTGAACACTAAGGATAATCTTTAGAAATTTGACTCTAAAGCCAATGAAGGAATTTTCCTAGGCTATTCTACCACTAGTAAAGCATACAGAGTCTTTAATAAAAGAACACTAGTAGTTGAAGAGTCAATGCATGTTGTATTTGATGAATCAAATTCACTTGATCCTAGAAAGGATATTTGTAGTGTTGATGATTTTGTAGATGAGCATGTGGATGTGAACACTCAAGAAGAAAATGCTAATAAGCCTTTGAAACTTGAAGGTCCAAGCAAGGAGGACAATGAGGAGATGTCTCAACCTACCTTGAAGGATGAACTTCCAAAGGATTGGCAATTCAAGAAAGCACATCCTCAAGACCTCATCATAGGTGACACTACAAAAGGGGTAACTACTAGATCTCAGTTTAAGTCTATTTTATGTCAGTTTATATTTGGTTTATTTTCTGTTTTCTTTCAGTTTATAAGCCAAGGGTTGCTAGTTTGTGTCTTTTAAATATCATTATTTTCTTTAATTCTTTTTTATTTTAACAAAAGGGGAGAAAATTTTGAGTTTGCTTAAATTTGAATTTGCTTAATTCTTTTTGCAACTATTATTTATTATTATTTATTTCCTTATTATTTGATACATGCATTGTAAGTGCGACTAGTTTTATGTTAATTAATGATCATGTTATCATATTTGTGATATTAAGCCTTATTTTGCTTACTTGCATAATTTATTTTATTATTTTTCAAAGGGGGAGAAATAATTTTTTGGTTGAATCTACCCTTGTTTTCATTGTTTTAGTTCATGGTCTTTTGTTTCCTTTAGAACTAAGCTCTACATGATCATGTGATAGTTAAGTTTTTTAAGTTTCAACATAAATGCTATATATTTATTTAATATGTTTGAAATTATTTCCTTTCAAATTGCCTAGTATTTATTTAAATGATCATGTTATCATGTTTTTATGTTTTTAACACATTTATCATGTTAGGCCATGTTTTTATGTCCCTCGTGTTATACTCTATGTTGTTTCTTTTTTTTTTTTTTGTCAAGGGGAATGATTTATAAATTTATATTTCTTATCATGTCCAAAGGATGAGAAATAAAGAAATATATATTTTTTAATTTCTTTTGGCATCATTTATTTTTATGATATGCATAAATTTAGGGGGAGTAAAATTCATTTAATTCTCTCAAACTCAAAATAAGTTTGTCAAAATCAAAAAGGGGGAGATTGTTGACCTTAGCAATAATCTATCTTGATTTTGATCCTAACAAACTAAATTTTGAGCATTTAATATATTTATTTTAAGTGTGTATAAGTTAGGACTCAAATGAAAGCCAAGTCAAAATTGAGATGAATAGTAAACTGCGACTGAAGCAAGGGCTGCTATAGTGATAGAAAGCTGAAATGAATAGTAAGCTACGACTAAAGCAAAAGCTTCTATGGTGACAGAAAGCCAAGATGAATAGTAGCCTGCGACTGAAGCTCTGCTTCTATGGTGACGGCCCAACGGACATATTTTTGAATATAAAAAAGAGACGTTGGAGATGAGATGAACAGTAGGCTGTGACTGAAGCTCTGCTGATATGGTGACATCCCAAGAATCATATTTTTGAGTTTAAAAAAGAGACATTTGAGACATGTTTGACATCTCCAACAACCTTATTTTTTAGTGTTTATCTATATAAACACCTACTTGAGCTCTATTGAAGTTAAGACACTTATTACAATTTTCTATCTTAACATTCATCAAAGCTCTCAAACTCTCAAATATTCATTCTTTGTTTGTATAACTCTTGTGAGAGTTGGTTGTGTGTTAGAAATAGAATTTCTCTTCATCTAAAATCTTAGGATAGATTAAAAGGGAAGTGAGATATATTTCTAGTGGAATTGATTTAAGTGTTTAGCCATTAAAACACTTGGGAATTGGTTTTAGAGTAAGCTTAGAAACTCTTCTTTGTAAGGTTGAAAGAGTGAGCCTTAAACTCTTGTGTATTCTCAATCTTGTGAAAAAGATTGTGGGTGATTGAAAATCCTAACTTAGTGATAAGTTAGGTGGAGACGTGGGATTATTGTTGAATCCGAACTCCTTAAATCATTGTGTTCATTGTTCTTCCTACTCTACTCTTTTTCAATTTTTTATTTATTCCTTAAATTCATTTTTATTTTTCTAAAATTCGTCACTTGCCATATTAACCCCCCAACTCCTCCCCTCCACCCCCCCCCCCCCCCCCCCCCCCTTAAGGCATTTTCAATTTACTATCAAATGTTATCAATAAATTGATCTATGAAATAATCTCGTAATTCAAGTATTGATTAGTGAAACAAATTCAAGCTCTAGTTAATTATCATTGATTTAATTGCAATTAATTAGATTTTATTGATTTAATTTTTTACTTTAATAGTTAGTGTAGTTATTACATTCTAATTCAATTTTGTTAACTAGGGAAAATTGAACCAGAGTTAGTATTTAATGCCCTTTTTTCATGAAAATGATGCTCTATTTATCACTGTATTATTTGTAACGATTCATACACTAGTAGAATTGTGTTAACAACTATATTTTATTTTTAAACATAATAAAATGTTTTCAATGCGCTTGAAATTCAGGTATACAACTACCTATTTTAATGAAAAAGTTCGAAGTTGGCTGGGTAGATATAAATGATGATTTTATGATGTTGGTAAGGTGGTAGCTGAGTTTGATAGCTTATTATATTAGTCAAAGTTAACCTTCAAGGATATTTTGATTTTTTAAAAGTTTAAGATTTTAAGTGATAAAAGATTTGGATATTCTGGCATGAAGAGTAGAGTTTGAATCCATTTCTCTTTTTTTTTCTTTTGTCGTGAAGATTTAACAACTTCAATCAGCTCAAAAAAATTAAAAATTTGGCCTTTTATAAATAGTTCAAGTGGCAAAAAGTGTGAATCTAAATGTAGAGAGACCAGCGTTCCCCTTATTCTTATAAAATTAACCACTTCAACTAGTTTTTTTCCTTAAACGATTGAGACTGATAAGACTGTATTTCTGATGTATATCATTTAGTTACTATTTTGGTTAACCTTCCTTATCCTTGTATTGTTACAACAGCTCATCACGTCATCATCTTTGTATTTTATATATATTGTATCTTGCTCTGTACAGTATTAACGTGAAATACAAAATAGTTCAGTATTATTCTTCACATGGTATCAGAGCCATTATGGCCAACAATAATCAAATTGCTCTCCCTTCTTCAACCTCTCTTCCTTCTCCTTCTACCACCACTCATACTTTTTCTATTAAATTGAATAGCAAAAATTACTTGGCATGGAAAGCTCAATTTCTTCCTCTATTGAATTATCAAAAATTAATGGGCTT
>CATIWK010205056.1:0-18919 GCA_949634005.1 Mallotus japonicus
AGCGATTGCCTCAATGAAAAGGCGATCGCCTCTTCACCCAGGACTCTTTTGGGCCTAAGGCCCAAAAGGCCTGGTTAAGGTTAGACGATGTGGGCTTGATGTTTTGGGCTAAATTTGAAGGATTCGGGTCGGGTTCAAGCTTTCGGATTTATTCTAAGAAGGTTCGGAAATCTTCTGGCATTCGAAGTACGGACTTTCTCATCATCGGGCTTTTCGTTGCGGGCCCAATCAGAGGGTGTCTACACTATTACTATTTTTCATTAATTTAGAATAATTTTATGTAAAAATATTTAAAATATTTTTAATTTATATAATTATAAAAACTATAAAAATTAATTTCATAAAAAAATGATTTATTTTTTTTACAGCGCAACAATTTAATATAAAATATATCAAGTTATAATGAAAAAGCACTATATTTTCATATTTACAAAAAAGATGCTAGTTTGCAAAAAAAAAAAATACAATATTTTTCACATTTTTTTGTAAATTTAGATAATTTTTTCTAAACAAAGTATATTATGTTGTTTTAAAACAAAATAAAGATAGAAAACACCTATTTATTTAATACTAAAATATAGCAATGTATAAATAAATTATTTAATATAATATTTCACATGGTTAATAACCACAAATATTAGTAAAATTAATTATATATATTAATATAGTGATATAGGATCTGTTTTGTTGTTCATCTTAAAATTACACTTTTTAAGAGCATTTCTATCCCACGTCATATTGAATATGCATCCGGACTAAATTAATTATTCCTTATTTTAACAAATAAATCTATAATTTTTTTTTTGTTTACACCAAAAAAAATTAATACAGAAAAATAAGTATATAACACAAAAAATAAATACGTAATAAAAATTTTATTATTATTTTTACAAAATTTTAAAAGCATAAATTATATTTTTAATAAATAAATATGTAACACTCTTAGATGCGGGTACAATGTATACAATAAAAAAATAATATACAATAAGTAAAATATAAAATAAAAGTATACATAAAATATTGTTTTAGTATTAAAAACAGAATAATCATTTTTTTAAAAAACAAATACTAATGCGCAGGCCTGGGGCAAAGGTTTTACTTGAATCTGACTCTCAGCTGTTGGTTAATGCTGTTAACTCAGTTTGCAACTTGGCTTCCCTTGTAGGTCTGTTGATTCAAGACTGTATCTCTCTTTTGAAAAAACTGAATGACTGTCAGTTGATTTTTGTTAAAAGGTCAATGAATGCTGTTGCTCATTCTCTAGCACGAGTAGCAGTTTCTATGTCTGATCCTCAGGAGTGGTATGCTGTTTACCCTCCTATTATTGCTGATGTTTTGCTCGCAGATTTGATTTAATGAATTTCTATTTATTCAAACAAAAAAAATACTATATTTATATTATTTTGGTGTAAAATTTATTTTATTTTAAAGTTATAAGTTAAAATTGACGAGTAAAATATAAATATATTGAGAAGCGAAAAATAAAATAAATAAATAAAGGAGATAAAAAGAGAAAATTCTCCCAAGACATGGGAGAATGTCACTTGAGAAATCAACTGCCTCCATTAAAAATTGTTTTTTCTTTTTTTAAGTACATTAGTAAAAAAAGAAAAGAAGAAATCTTAGTAGAGTTATATTATGGTATAGCATGACTTTGTCTTAGGATTCCAAAAAGAAGGGAGCAAGAACTTCTTCTTTTTGCTTCCATTTGCATTGTACCCGCCACCACTGACCGAATCAATTAGTATTTTTCCTGTGCTTCCCTGAGATGCTCCGCTTCCAAAAATGCCACGGCAAGCTACACTAGCCTCAATAGGGTCCCTAGTGTGGTCCTGGAAGAACCCTGTATTATATGGATTGGTGACAAGCTCAACTAACCCTTGTGCAAAGGCAGTGACCATAGCATCTGCAGCCATATTCCCATTTGGTGGCTTCAATGGATCACCTACGAACCCTTTGTCTGGCTTGTGAAATGGCCATGCACATAACTTTGGACATTCAATTTCTGGGTTGCCAATTATAAGGTATGGTCGATCATCTGCAATTTTCAATAACAAAATTTAACAAACTAGATTGGTTTAAATCGGAATTCGGTGGTTGAATGGCATTCAAACTTTACTACTTGATTCCATGGACGGCACTATAGTAATTTTTTTTTTATACATTCAGAAATTACCACTGATTCCGTGGAGGGCACATTTGCCCGTGCACAAGCCGTGCACCGAGACATCCTTTGCGGCGAAAATAACAGCAATACGAGTTCCAGACACCTTCTGTAATAGAGGCTGAACATATTCCTCAGTAAGAACATGCCCCATAGAGTAACTATTGTCAGAAATTTACACGCACTTTGATAGGCTTGGGACGCTTACCAACAGCCTCTTGATATCCCTCAACAACACTCCACCATTGGGACACTTGCGGCTTTGCATGGTTAAATGCATTTAAAGATTTAACAAATGCCCTCATCAAACTCTTTTGTTTACGCCCAAATCGACCGTACCATATGAAAGCAAGGTTCAGATTTCCCGTCAGGAGAGGGCCGCCGTGGTAGGTTAGAAGGGAAGTGTTGGCAACGACTTGGAGGCCGAGACATGGAAGGAGGAGTAGGAGGAGAGAGAGGGAAAGAAGAAGAAGAAGAACAAGGCGAAGATTTTGGAGAGGAGGTACCATTGTCAGGACCCTCTGTTGTGTGTAGTGCATGAAATGTAAATATATAGGTAGGTTTTAATTTTGCAAGGTTGCATTGATTTGACCTGCTAGAATTAGCCTATTTTGGAGCATCATACGGCTAAAATAATGGTGCATCAATCTTTAAAGGAAGGCAGCCTTCCTTCTTGTACCAAAAAATATATAATTTGAAAAAAAAAAAAAAAATATATATATATATATATATATATAATTTGGGAAAATATTAAAATGAACAAACACCACAAAAGAAGCTTCCATAATTTAGCTAATTCAATTGAATTTCTTACAAACTGTCACCAGATTCATGGGTTTGCAACAATGATTGTGTTCCCAGTTTTGAGAGGCTAAGAATGTTTGAGTTCTTCCACCTAAAAAAATGCAAACAAAACAATTGCTAAATATGAATGTATATAATTTCTTTTTCAGGACATGTCATTTTCGTTCGGTTATGTTTGCAAAGGCTATGAAAGTTTTCAAAAATTGAAAGCTTAGTTCGGAATATATACAAGAGATTACTAATTCTGGTAAGTTAATTTCGACTGAATTTATTACCAAATTTGTTGACTTGTACCTTATTGATGAGCTATTGAGATACAAGGACATATCCATACTAATACAAAGTGTGATTACAGAAAAGTGTGATTTTGTAAGGTAAAACAGAAAAAATGAACAGAGATTACAGAGTCAGGAGAGGAGTAAAAAGACAACCTTTTATAACAATTCTTTCCATATGCAAGGATGTCAGGCAATAAACTAAGCACACTATACGCATTCATAACTGGTACATTCAGTTGTGTGGTTTCTCTTGTTTTGAATAGATATAAGAGAATGAGTTTCTTTACATTTAGACCATTTCATCTTTTCTTCATTCTTATACAGCCTTGCAGTTACTGACCTAAGACCATTCTTCATGTAACTCACCACGGCTGTGACAAGCTCTCTGCAGACAAACCGGCAGTTGTCAATATTCGCAATTCTAGAAATAATTCTTGCCCCAACGACATAACAAATAAAAGAGTATTATTCAGAATCTTCCATGATGCATACAATCAGAAAGCAACAGAACAAAGAAGAAAAGAAGATGATCACACTAATTGCAAAAACATATTTAGGCGAAAACTCTTCTCTACATATCAGGTTGAGTTCATACGTCAATGGATGCCCACAAGCTGCCGTGCAGTCATGTTCTTTGTACATGTTAGACCATGTGTAAAGGAAGACCTATCATTTTGTGGTGTAAGACAAATCTTTCAACAAATAAAGTCAACACATTTCAGCTTCCTTGCACCTAGTTTTGAGAACAAGTTCTGATATAGATCGAATGGATCATCACAATTACCACCTCTAAATACCTAAGCGTCACCGAATACTTGCAAGCAATTTCAAACACATGCCTGATTATGAACATCTTACACCACACATGCACTAAAACGCCAACCATCAATAACAGTACTTGCTTTTCTAAAATAGTTTAATATGACAGATAACTACAGTCCTGGCCACAACAAAAGACAGAAAAAGGGAGAAATAAAGCATGTAAAGCAAGCATGCCTGTCAATTCTTGCACCCACCAAAAAGCAGCATATTCAATAAGTTAACACAAGAAACATAAGAAATATATGCACTTTCGACTTACAATGGAGAGCAAGGAGAACGACCGCCATTTACGTAGTAAACAAATAAGTACGAGTCATAATGCTGGCCATTTATCAGATAAAATCCTTGCAACATTCGTATACACTTGAATGCCATTTTTCTGTATAAATGAATGGCAGGATTATTGTACGAGATCACATGCAAGTAAACAGCACGGCATGTCTGAATACTTGAAGCATATTTGATAACCTCACGAATAAGAGCAGTTGCTGTAAATCAAACAACCAAATAATTAATCACAGATAATAGAAGTTTCAGGGTAGGTCTCAAACAAGAAAGTTCCCTTACAGATAAAGAAATCCATACCTATTCCAAAATTTCTATAAGTTTCTACCACTCCAAGTGTTAGAATGTAGACTAATGTTTGATCTGGTTTTGAGGGATCATACCTGAGCAAATCCCCTATCTGCAGGTAGGTACTAATTAGTTTTTGGATAGAAATATACCATTTATATGGATAATGAAAAATTAAACTTGAAGGCACCTAACATGTCATGCATGTGGCTTATGATAAATACGTTGACAACAATAATTTAATTCCAATCAAGAGCTAACATTAGAATATATAATTGTTTTAACAAGTTCAAACCATCTTCCCTAGTGCTATGATCAACGATACCTATAAGATAAATGTTCATACTCTTATAGCACGTAATTAGTGTTAAATACTGCATCATGTAATCACGGTCAATAGAAGCTTCCACTATCCAATCACATAACTTGGATGAAATATAGATGCAAGTCATACCCTTAAAAATGTTGAAGACCCACCTCACTGTCTTTTGCCATCACAATTCGTGCAGTGACAAACCCAATAAGCTCATCACTGTGACCATTAGGTCGACTACGATCAACCGCTGCCCAGGACACAATATCACGTGCATTGACAACATTTTGGAAAAACTCTGACTCATACCTGAAGATGATAATTGCATTAATCATAAAGAAACAACTAAAACATATTAAAATTGTCACCCACAACGAACAAAATCCAGGCAAAAAGAGGGTAAACAGATTAAGCAATCCACCTGATAGGAAATACATCTGCATGCAGTCGCTCTAAAATCTCCAAATCAGAAGGCCGTATAGGCCTGTAGCATATAGTTGGGCGGTGTGAGATCTTAGGGTTCACCATTTACAGTTTCACAGTTAATCCCCGACAAAGATATGGTAAAATGGAACAAAATGCACATAAAGTTCTTCCATTTATGCCACATCAGGCACCATCTCTGTGCTGCAGTTGCCAGAATCTGAAAGAATATTTTTCTTTAATCAGTCCTTACAATAGGGAATTATGCTGCGTGTATAGAAAAACACACCCATGAAGAATCATGAAAAAGAATGGGCAAATAGTATCTGGGGATGCCGCATTGGAAAGTAGAAAAAGTAGCAGCTAAATTAGCTTCAGAAGAATGGGAAACCTTATCTAGGAAACACTGTATAACTTTCAGTGATCTTAATTAATTTTATTGTATCTGATATTGATATGAACTTACTAGCAGCAATTTCCAAATTTGAATCCTCTCCTAATCTTCTAAGCGACAAAAGAAAACATTTTCTTTCATCAGTTTGTAGCAAACACAGCACAAGTTTGTAAATGTATCATGCATTGCAAAATCGTAGAGAAATTGATATGTCAAAACTATTATGTTCCTGTAATGCTTTCCTCTAGAAGACCTCTCTTGAACATAAGCAAAATAACAGTTAACAGCTAACGTTTGCCATCATACAAACCAGTCACTGCACTTCCAATATCAAAACATAAGTTAGAATCGGTGACACTTTCTGCCAAAATATTACCTTGACCTTCTCTTCCCAGTGGCAATTAAGAAGCTGAATGAAGTATCACCAGTAGAGGTTCTTTACAGTGGTCTGAAAGAGTTAACCAACCAAATGTATCAATCAACCAATTCACATGTAGCAATTCACCTGATAGATTTTAGAGTACTTTCAATGCTATGCAAACTTGGAAAATTCTGATAGCCAAAGAGTCAAAACATACTAAGGTTAGTCAAACACAGAAAAGTTACATAACTCTAATGTCCAAATACTGGTAGGGAGAACACAAAACGAAAAAGGAGATCAACCTTGGAATGCAGCAACTTCTTTGCAGCAATTAATACAACTCTACATAGTGAAATGAAAGACTTTTCCAACATTCATAGGCATTGCAATATATAGCAAGACCTCAACAGGAGATGTATCCTTGTCAGATCTCTCATTTGCTACTTAAAAGGCATCCACCACTGCATACTTAGCCTATCTATTACTACAATGAAGTTTCCTCTGGAAATTTCAAAAAAAGCCAAGTTCAAACATAAAATATGGACTTATTACTATGGTCACTGTGCGCACAAATGCGTACATGAAGATGCTAGTAATTTAATTGGAGACAAAAGTCTCCATATCTATAACTTGTGAAGCTATTGAGAGAACCAAAGTGGTAAATGAAATTCACTTAACATTACCGATCATTTGCTACATGATAATCATGGAAAAGGAACTCCAAATCTATTCATATAACGTAATCATATTTTTGTTCAAAAAAATAACCATATTTGTATTCCAAAAAATAAGTGCCCAATAATTCCTATGAAGCTGACTTTTATCTAGAACTCATAAGTTTCCTTTAACAACAAGGCAATTGGTTTCATTCTTACAACCAATACTTCACTGTGAATTAAGATTAAAAATTCAAGCACATTAGAAACACAAATTAAGAGTAGAAGCAAGGTGCAGAGTGCAGACTATAAGCTGAAAAGCATCAGGTATAGCTTACTGAGAGGATTAAGAGCCTTTCTGTCCAATGCATATATGGAAGCAGATGGACAGGAAATATACATAGAGAAGGGGGGAAATGACAATGACAATAGAAAATTACATATACCTACATCCAAATTTACAAAAACAAGCACAACAAGCACTGTCAAGAGTCCAGATGAAAACATTTGCACATCAAGAAAGGGTAGAACTTATCAAGTCCTAATATCAACAATCAAGAATCAGTATAAGAATTAAATCTTGAGCCATATTAAAGAAGAATCCAAGAAGCATAAAGGTCTAATACTTTGCAACAAATCCAAAAAGGTATCTGCTTTCAGAGTCCAAAAAAGAGGTACTATACATCATCCAAGACCAGGCTTTTTCAGGCTATGCTCAATTCAACAGCTACCCAATTTCACTGAAGTATTCATTCACTAAAGTATTCATTCACTAAAGTATTCATCTTTCATTACAAACTCAACCCAAACTACAATTTCCAAGTTCTTTCCAAAATCTGCAACTCAAAAGATAGATTAACCATTGATCACAAGAACATTTCACAACAGAAATAAAGAAACCAAATATATCACACACACTAATCCACACAAGTACCAAATTACTCAAGCTAAATCAGAAAAATTCAATCCCCAGAAGCCAGAAATGCAAAATTTGAAAA
The DNA here is from genome assembly GCA_949634005.1 of Mallotus japonicus. Classification (NCBI taxonomy): domain Eukaryota; kingdom Viridiplantae; phylum Streptophyta; class Magnoliopsida; order Malpighiales; family Euphorbiaceae; genus Mallotus; species Mallotus japonicus. The sequence continues at coordinate 7,787 of CATIWK010205056.1, forward strand.
GAAAAAAACAGCGAAGAGATCTCAAAAACCCACCTAGTTGAGTGGTTTCAGAGAGAGAAACTGCGTAATGAATACGAGGAAAGGGAATATCGTAAGGGAGCTTTTGATGGGTATTTTCTTTAATTTGGTTTAGTATACGGAAACCAACTTAATTTCGCAAGGAATCGATCAAATGCTTTCTGCTTTGCTTTCCTGGGAAACAAACTCACTTGAGAAATCTTGTTACAGACGAGAAAGGATCTTTTTGTATGGTTTTTTCTTTTTTGGGGGTAGACTTTTGACCTTTTGTGGATTTTTTTTTTTCATTATAGCGAAAATACCCTTCGAGTTAATTTTACGACAACAAACACTATTTTTTAAATATTTACAAATATAAATAATTTTTAATTATTATAGTTTGGCCATCAAAATGTTAGTATTTAATGGAAAAAAATAATATTTTATTTTAACATGAAAAAAAAATATTTTCCGCCAATTGAGCAAATATTATAATTTTTTTAAAATATTAATATGTTAAAAATTAAATTATTATCTTTTTTCTCTAGTTCAATAGATATATAATTTCAAAAAATTAGTTTTGAGTTTGTTAATTAAATTTTTTGTCCTTATCTTATTTCAATTTAAAAAAAAATTATAAACTTATAGATCTAGTTTAATATAGGTAAAAATCTTAAATTTACATTTTTTTTTGGAAAATTTTTTTGTCTTAAATTATATCTACTGAAAAAAATAATCTAATTTTTTTAACACAAAAAATGGATCTTAGTTAACATAAAATTAGCAATGATATTAAAGGCGAGAAAACTTTATAGCTCATCGAGTGGCTGTAGTTTAGTGGTAAGAATTCTACGTTGTGGCCGTAGAGACCTGGGCTCGAATCCCAGCAGCCACACTTATTTTTTTTCCTCCAAGGGTTCTATTAAAAAGATTCAATGAAGAAAACCGCAAACAAATACTCATTCCATTCATTTTGAAAGAGCTATATTCTGCCACTTCAATGTTCTCATGTATGTGTTAAAAAAAAAAAAAAGTTCTCATGTTCACCCATTTACACATCTCTGCATCTTACATTCTTTGACACACAGTGCTGCTATGAACGCACATCATCTTACATTCTTTGACACTCAGTGCTGCTATGAACGCACATCAAGACATCTCTGCCTGTGCAGCATTTGCCAATCAAAGTACAGCACCGGTCATGAATCTATGGTTGAGTACTGCCTCTGCTATTGGTCGTTTTCGGAAGTCAGGATTTAGCATTGCCTGCACATACAAGGAAAAAAAGAACCATTGTTGCAGAACAATATGCATAGGCTCTCAAGATAAATAATCATGGATATATATGCCATGTCTAAAAAAAAGATGTGCCCAGGAAAAGAAAAGGTCTTAACTTTGAAACAAAATTAAAAATGGTGTAGGTTACTAATTAATCTATCACATCGCATATAACAGATGATAAATACATAAACCATGCAAATTTTCAATCATACGATAAAATATCTAAAGAATACCACTAAAATGAGTGATTTGAAGGGAAAGAGAGAGACAGCAGTGTGATAAGAGACTCTGGAGCTGCAGAAATTAGAAGAATACTGATCAATCATGAACTTTAAATGAAAATATAACCTGAAGTAATTGCCAACCAGCTCCATCACCGAGATCCAGAAACTTGACAGCTTCTTCTAAGCGGTCATCTGCTAAACAATACCTGTCCCATTAAAAGTAAAATGAAGGGGGAAGAACATGAGAAGTTGAGTGTATAATAACAACATCAACACCACATGATTTCTGGCAAGGTCTTAGCTTGTAAAGCATCACCTAGTATAACATGCAAAGTAAATTCATAAGAGGTTATGCACAAAAATGCATTTGTACTTCATACAACCAGATGAATGCAATAGTTTATAGTATTATAGCGAGCATGGCAATTAGGCAAGACTCCGATCACTTTAAATTCTATCGCGGATTGTTCTGTAAAGCCATATTACCATCAATTATTTGCTGCTCCATTTACATATACAAACTACTTTCTTCTGATAATTGATGCTCCAATTACATATACAAACTACTTTCTTCTGAACTGAATCCTAGGCTCACAGAAATTTTGTTGACAGCTTGAGGTATGGTAAATGCCTTCTTAATTTTTGCAGAGCCTACAAATACAAATATCCAAGTACCATATAGCCTTCTTCAACTTGCATTATCTGTTGAAAACAATGAGTGGGACATGATAGACATGATGGCATAACTTTGTGGATTCCAATAAATAACAAGGAGCCTTAAACTTTCAATATGTACAAACTAAAGGATAGTACCAAAGTCAAGCAAGCCCAAAATTTTCAAACAATTAATTCAGTCTGCCAAATGAGGCATCCAAACTCCTGCAACCTTATATACATCTTATGCATGCAGTAAAGCAGAATTTTAATCAAGTTACAGGTTATACAATTCATCTTACTCTCTTGCAGCTTCAAGATCAAGTTTGAAAGTGCTCTCTAAAAGCCTCTGCAAATTTATGAAAATTATTAGGGTCAATAAGAGAACAGCAAAAGCATTTATGTGCCTGGGGTACATATGATGAAGAGAAAAGCAATTCTAAGGGCAATGCCAGAATAAAATAGATCAGCAATAAAATTGCAGCTTACTTGCAAAGAAAGACTGTCCACTATGCCTGCTTCACAAAATGGAACAAAAGCTAAGTATGCAAAAAGGAGACCTGCTTCATATCTATGTGGAATCAACACAGAAAATAGTCAAAGGAGTAAACCATTGAAAAACCTCATCAACAAAGGCAATGTATGTTACAAAAATTACATGTCATCTGCAATTCCAAAGGCCCTTTTCTCAATAGGAGTGAAGGCACCAGCTGCAGTTGCCCTTCTCCAAAGTCCTTCTGAGAGTGTCCCGAGGCCCTCTTCTAGACATGAAATCCTGGGAAACCATGTCCAGTGAATATAAAAATCTAGAAATGATTGTACTTTTACTTAAGAAATTTACGTGAAGTGCTGTTATGAAGATCCAGAAAAGGTTTGACTATTTGATAAGCCAAATGTGAAACTGATGCACCTCAGTAAGTTGGAAATCCACTATTTCTTTTATAAAATAACTGAAAATATGGATGACGAACAATTTCTACACAGCATAGTCACTGTTGCATTCATCCATTAATACCAAATAGCATACGTGTCTATTCTAAAAAAAAAAAAATACCATACATGTCTAAAGCAGAAAGCAGAAACATTTTAGTGGAATAAGCTGTTGAAAGTTAGATCACATCAAAAGAGAAGGAACATTGAAGTACCCAATATCAACGGAAAAGGCAAGATCTCGAAGTCGTGGAACTAAGTAAGCAACATCTTTCTCTTTTATGGTGCTGCCATTGGTCAAGTAACATTTGAATAAGATATAAAAAGAAAGGGACATATCAAATCTAACAGTCTTAGCTGGTGCTTAAAGTGAAAACATACTTGAGAACAATAGAAGATGGTCCAAGACTCTGGTGCAATCTGTCATGGTCATGCATGTAAGCTAGACCATTAATAGCACCTCTAAGAAGCTTAATAACAAAGAATCTTCTGCGTCTTATTGTTTGCTCTTCCTCAAAACGATTCCAAGAGTTCTCGCCAACAGAACTGCTTTTTAATAATTTTTCACTCACGATTTTCGCATAGTCTGCAGCACTGTATTTCCCATCATTGCGGAAAGCAAGCCACTGGAAATGTATGTAATTTCATCAATCTGATTGCATCTAAAAAAGCACAAGATCACTTTATAATTAATAACTGATACTTGGTGTCACATACGAACCTGTTCCCCAGTTTTAGTCTCAAACCCTCCTACAAGTATGAGGAGATTCTGACATATACCTTTAGGACTGCTCTGCAAATTAAAGAGAAAAAATGAATGGTTATTAAAGATTAACCAATACTACACCTTCTTCACCCTCAAATACGAATTACAAGGAACTCAAAAAAAGTTGCAAACACAATCAGTATACTTGACAACCTTCATCCTATACCTGAAGTACAGCATGAGTATTAAGCTCATTTGCTGCCATCATATCAGCTTCAACACCACCAGCTCGTTTTCCAGGATAAACCTTCACACACAACAATCAGAAAAGCACACAATGCACTAAAAAAGAAATAAATCTTTCTTAATTATAAAGTGAAATATTTAAAATTAAGCAAAAAATAATTGTAATTAACAATGTTTTTACCTTAAAAATAACTTGGGTTCCTTTAAGTGGACCCTGAGCTGCTATTCTTCCTTCATAAAGCCTGCAAAATAGCTGCCATGAATAGCATCACATCACTATGATCAGTAACAAATTAATTAACCTCATTTTTATACACAGAAACACAAACAAAATTGCAGCTACCTGATCTTTACACCGCCTTCACCCACATCTTGAACTTTGAATTGCCCCGGCAACGACTGGTACTCCATATCCATCCCTGGTTGAAACCCCGAGTAGCTGCCAAATTCAAATTCAAACACAGATAAATAAATAGAAATTGAAAAAGAAAATATACATGCAAAAATACCTGGTAACGTTCATGAAGCCATAGCTGCCGACGAGTCTGCCAACCTCGAACGAGTCGGGGCTTGTAATCAGACTCGCTTTACAGAGTCGAGTCAAGCGAGTTCGAGGTGGCGAGTTCACTGAAATCTTGGGCGTCGAAGGGAGAGTGCAGAGTTTTTTGGTACTGCGAGAGAGGGAAAAAGAGAGAATGGAGGAAGAAGAAGAAGAATAGAAGAAGGAATCAAGTGCAGCAAGGATCATGATTATTTGATTATTACCAGTACTGGTAATGAGTGTGAACGGTGTGTTTCTGGTAACTGAAAATGGCGCCAAGAGATTAGAACGATAAGGCGTGTGATATTTATGTCCATAGATATTTATGACGTAATATATGTTCTTTTTTTTCACCTTTTTTTTTTAATTTAAGTAGATATCTTCTTAGTTTGGTCATTCAAGCGACAATTTCAAATTTATTATTGAAAACATAGTTTTTTTTCTATAATTATTTTAAATTAATTATTTTTCCTTTTAAAATTTCATAATAATTGTGAAGTGCATGTATTTAAATTACACGAATCAGTATATTTTTACAAAGTTTATGAATTTTATAATTTTATACAATTAACATACAAATTGATTCAAATTTGAAAAAGAAATTTGTTTAAATTATTTATTTTTATAATTTCTAATTAAATATTAGAATAATAATAATAATAATAATAATTATTGTTATTATTTGCGATTCGTTTATAAGAACCGGACCGGGTTAAGCTTTGCTCCCGTCTCCTTCTTTCTTCCCCTGCAAATTCTGGACCGTACGATTCACTGACCATACAATTCTCTTCTTCATGTGAAATTATTGATTAATCCTTGAGAGTTTGTTTAATTGTTCTTTGTTCCCTATATAGCAAACACCATCTTTACTCTTTACTCTCTCAACTCTCAATACTGCTGCTGCTGCTCACCTATAAATATAGAATCTTCTTTAAACCCTTTCTTTTTTTAACAAAAAAATTGTTTGATTATTTTTGGGTTATCGATGGAACCGAATACGGTGCCGCCTTTTCTGAGCAAGACGTACGATATGGTGGATGATCCATCAACCAATTCGGTGGTGTCGTGGAGCAGCAGTGACAATAGTTTTGTGGTTTGGAATGTGCCTGAATTTCAAAAGGAGCTTTTACCCAAGTATTTCAAGCACAATAACTTCTCCAGCTTTGTCAGACAGTTGAATACTTATGTGGGTATTCCTTCTTTTTTTTTTTTTTTGTTATTTATTGTTTTAATTTTCCTATAGATTTATGGGTGAGTTGTGTTTGGATATAGCCCATGAAAGTGGGTTTTTCTTTTTTTTTTTTTTTGCCTGAATTTTTGTTGATTTTTCCAATTGAATTTTGTTTTGTTGATTTTTGTGTTTTCTTGTGCGATTTTGTTGCTTTTGGGGTTTCCTTATGTTCTTTGGGTTTTTCTTTGAGCTCATATGGTGTGATTGCTAATTATAAATCTTGTTTTGATGTAAAATCACTTATATAGTATTGGATCTTCTTAAGGGAAGTAATGTTTCTTTGTGTCTACTGAATTATTTGATTACGATGATTAGTTTGTACTTTGTAGTTTGTGGATGGTGTTCACGGCAAAGAAACCAACTCAAGCCTTTGTTGCGTTTGGAGTGAAACAAGTTGAGCTAATAGATGAAATGTCATTTCTTTTATTAGGAGAGCACAATCTCACAAGAAGCAAATTCTGCAGTATTTTCTCATGGGAATCTTGTGAATGTTTTTATTAAAGTCTATAAAAATGCATCATGTTAACTCCGGTTTCCTAGAGTTCTATAAATGATAATCCCAGTATCTCCTTTGTGTGCGTTCTAGGTTATCTGATAGGCATCTCTTTGTAATCATACATGTCATCATTATTATTTATCTTTCTTGATTTCTTTGTTATCTTTATCCTTCACATGAGGTTTCTCATCTTTCTGTAGAGAAGGATAAAGATTATCAGTGTCTCAGTTCGGAAAATGGAAAGAAGAAATGAGTCACTGTTTTATAGACTGTGGACCTTTTACATTTAAGGCAAGCGTTAGAGATTATTGTGAATGGTTCACAAACGAGCTGTATATTCTAAGTTAGGTTTAAATAAAAATAATCCTGTCAGTTAGGTTCAGTTTGGAAGTTTACATTTTTGGGGCCATACCATTTCTTATCTACCCAAGCCGCCAGATTTTTTTTTTCTCTTTCCTGTTCTCTGTATACATCTCTAATTTCATCCATTTCTAAGTATACAATACAAATAGATGTCGCTCATTTTCTGTGAGCAAGACATGACTTCTTTTATAGCATTTGATTTTCTTTTGTTCGAGCATGATTTTAATGATTCAGAGTCCTGGAACCAGCTATTCAAAATGTACTTTGTTGTTTAAACCATTGTAGTTATTAATCATTGTGTTCAAAACTTGCAGGTTAACCTACACCACGATCGGGTATACTTGACCATTGTTTACTTGGCAGTATTTTGATAAGTGCGTTGGTATTATAAGTTAACAGAGTAAACTGATATTTAACAAGTCTAATCTTCAGATTGTAAGTTCCCCATGGAATCACTTAAGAATTAAATTTGAGTTTTTGGTTATATCTGTGAAGTTTATACCATTTTGATGTATTTGTGATCTATTTGTTATGAATTCATTCAATGGGATCACTTATTTTATTATATCTTGTATGATTCGACGAGTAGTACCTGATTCTGGAAATTCTGTTTGCAATTGTAAGGATTGATTACCTAATATTTGTAAAGTAGTTGACAGCCCGGTGCATTTGATATGGTATTGGCAATTGAAGAATTGATATTTTGATGGTGTGGTAATTAGTGATACAAAGCTTATATTTGCAATCATGTGCTAAAGTATGATAGCCTTATGATTTATTTTTCTGATGATGAGATTATAAATGACAATAGGTGGACTTGTTGTAATTTGTGATGTTGTTATAAAGTATAATATAATACCATGTATGAGATTGATTCTTTTGCATGGTATGCCTCTCTCATATTACTCTCCCACCCCCCTCTTGTTGCCTTTAGCGACTGAAGACTTTCTTTTTAGGTTATAAGGTAGGATAAAAGGGCATGTACAAAACGAAATTCTTATGAAATGGCTCTCCTCTCCTAGTCCATCTTCTTTTTTTTTTTCCTTAATTGGGCAGAAGCTCCTGTGCATTCCTTACTCTTACATACTTATGGAACTATTAGCTAAAGTCGTGAATGGCTCCCACTTTAATATGAAAGAAGCATGCGCTATTTTTAAGTGCACCTTCTAGATTCTGTCATTTCACCTATTTTGGGATTGACAGATGGTTTGGAAATCATGTTTGCTTATCTTGACTCTTAAAATGAAATTTGGATTTTGAATGTAGAGCCTTCTGTTATGGGAGTGGAGTCATAATAATCTGATGATTCCATTTGAATTCTCTATATTTTTTCTTTTTAACATTTGATATTCTTTTTCCTTTCAATGTTGTTTCCCTTCTGAATGCATTCAATAATATGTTCTAACTTTTCATTTTCATTACCAGAACTGTGTTTTAACAAAATTATGAAAATTTTCTTTAGAATTAACAACCGAATGGCATCATATCAATTCAATCGGCAATAGAGCTCAGAATTTGATAAGAGAAAATGCAAATTTTTTGTGAACTTTTTTCTTCAGTAAAAATCTAGGGGGAATGCACCATAAATAACAGACAGCATGCAGGATCTATGGGAGTTATTCAAGCGAATAAGAAAATGATCGCTGGCACACTTGAATGCCCCCCCTATCCCCCATGTTGGGATCATGATTTTCTTAAAATGTTTAAAATTTCTGTACCTCAATAATCCATTTTTTATAACTTATGAAGCTACTGTTTGACTTGTAGCTTTAGTTTTATTGCTTTCTGTCATACAGGATAAATTTTTCTGCTAACTGAAATTATTTAATTTTTAAAAAAGGTGATTTTATTGACTTGCGACTACATTTTCATGTGAAGTTCAGATAAAATGATTTTTCAGCTTTTTGGACTTTGACCCTACTTAGTTTATTTGTAGCTTTTTGCGATGATTGCTATATATTTCATTGATGTTAACCTTCCCTTCTTGAAGCAGGGTTTCAGGAAGGTTGATGCAGATCGCTTTGAATTTGCTAATGAAGGTTTCTTAAGAGGAAAAAAGCATCTCTTGAAGAATATTTCTAGGAAAAAGCCACATCATGTGCAGAGTAATCAACCACCTCAAGTTCGGGGCTCCAAAGTCGCATCATGTGTTGAAGTTGGGAAGTTTGGACTGGAGGAAGAGGTTGAAAGGCTCAAAAGGGATAAGAATGTGCTTATGCAGGAGCTTGTTAGATTGAGGCAGCAGCAGCAAACTACAGATAACCAGCTTCAGACTGTGGGGCAACGTGTTCAAGTAATGGAGCAGCGGCAGCAGCAAATGATGTCGTTCCTTGCAAAGGCTATGCAAAGCCCAGGCTTCTTAAATCAGTTTGTACAGCAGAAGAATGATAGCAACAGGCGCATTAATAGTGGCAATAAAAAAAGGAGACTTCCTGGGCAGGAAGAAGAACATTCGGCAGGGAAGGTGGGCACTAATTCTCCCAATGGACAGATTGTGAAATTCCACTCTTCAATGAATGAAGCAGCAAAAGCAATGCTGCACCAGATCTTGAATATGAATTCATCATCTAGGCTGGAGCCTTCAATAAACAACTCTGGTCCTTTCCTGATTGATAATCTTCCCTCTAGTGGATTAAACAATGACAGCACCTCAAATCGGATTCCAGAGTTGATGCTTTCAGAGGGTCCACCAGCTTCTGGGCCATCATTTTTGCCAGTCGAGTCAGCATTTTCTGTTAGTCATCCATCTAATACCATTTCTGAAGTCCAATCTTCATCTTTTGTGGTAACTGACCATGTTGAAACCGATAATTTATCTCAGATGAAAATGGATAATGGTGGGCAGGGTACAATTTTGCCTCAGTTCCCTGAGGGACAACAAACCATGCCAGAAAACACCATTGGAATTCCTAATATGAGTTTTGTGAGTTCAGAGACTGCAAATGGCGGGACCAGTCCAATGCCGTCCATCTCGGATTTGGAAATGTCTCTGGAAACTGATGCCTTTTCTCCTGATCAGGACCAAGATAACTTGATGGATGGGATCCCTAGGCTTCCAGGCATCAATGATGCTTTCTGGGAACAATTTCTCACAGCAAGCCCTCTTACAGGCGATTCAGATGAAATTAATTCAAGCTCACTAGAGAGCCATATGACTAGGGAACAGGAATTGCAATCACGGCAAGAAAATGGATGGAATGGAGTTCAAAATATGGATCATCTTACTGAAAAAATGGAGCTTCTTGCATCAAACAGGAGGGTGTGAATTTTCCCCAATTGTATATAGTATGTTGCTATCAAAGGTAACTTTTTAAACCACCACTTACGATGATAAACTGGAGTCTATACCTGTTTCCTCATGTTTCAATCAGATAGTTGTAGCTTTTCCTACTTTCTGATTTCCAGCTTTGAATCACCCTATTATTGGTGTAGCTCTTATCGTATTGTGCTTAAAAAACCAATGCTGTCCCTTTGAGGGGACTGACCTTTGAAGAAAAGTAGTACTTAAGCATAGACTAAACATGTAAATGTATTGTTTTCATGTTAAATCACCCCATCTTGTCATCACAATTTTTTTCAATTAATAAATTGTTAGATAACAAGTGTTATTTTAGATAAATTTGTGTTACATGCGCTGCTTCGATATATTTTCTTCCCTCTATTTGAGTTCTGGAAATCATATGCTTCCAGATTATAAACTTGAATTTGTCATGGTAATTCCATGAAAGAAACACTATTTGTTTTTAGAACTTGCATGTTTTTGTGATTTTGTGCAGGGTCAGGTGTTCTGCGTTGCTGAACAGAAAAAAAAAGCTTTTGCCAAAAGAGGGATGGCCAAAATAATTCTCGAAGTGTGACTAAAGTAGACATGAATCTTCATCTTGTGTACTATGACAAACCATGGCTTGCTTTTAGTTATGTGTGTAACCCTCTTTAAGATCCTAAATGATTATATAAATATAGTACTTTATCGTGGAAAAAAATATATATTCCTGGGGTTTTCTTTTAAGCAAGTGTTGCCATAATTGTTTGGTAATGTTGAGCCTTCTTCTATCTCAACGCGGATACATGTTGGTAAAGCTGTGGCTGCTTTGATTTGCTGGGAAAGAACCTTCATGGATGTCAGGGTTCTGTTCTTATTTAATCATTCTATGTTGCGTAAATTAATTTAAACCGATTCAAAATGTTGCGTATTTTCCCTAATTAATTAACTCTGTGGTTGATGCAAAAAAAGATGCTATTCCAGTAAAGATTTACTTGCTCTACATCAGCCACTTCAACAAATATGTGAATGATAGGTGAATTGAAGTGTTGGAGAATAACACTGTAATGCATTTCGAGAATGTTCTCAGAGCTTCAGGAATGTTAAAATATTTCAAAAGGTTCTCCTTCTTCAAGGAGTACTGGTTCCTTTTCTTTTCACTTTAGTGGTCAATTCAGTTGAGCAATTGTGCAATTTTTCTA
>CATIWK010205082.1:0-10688 GCA_949634005.1 Mallotus japonicus
TTTATAATTCATGAATGATTTAAATTCAATTAAGTTTTGGAATGTGTTATGTATGTTTGATCATCATATATAACTTTTTAATCAAATGTTTACAATGAGAATTGAAGCATTTGGTGGAAAAGGAATTAAATTTATTTAAAGGTTAGGAAAGTACTTGGAAACAAGAAATTCACTTTAAAGGGTTTAAGAATTGGCCTGGAACTTAATGATTTTTGTTTATCTCTACAATGTTATGAAAGTACTTGTACACTCTAAATGAAAATATTCTTAATCGAAAATGAGAATTGCTTTAAAGGATTGTTGGCTAAGTTCTCCAATCATTTCATGTGTTTTTGTGTTTATTAATAAATATAGTTCTTGATTAATTCTCATATGTAATTCTAATATACATTACCTAAATTAATTTGATACTTTTAATGTAATTAGAGTAAATAGTAATTCTTAGAAATTTTAGAATAATTAGAATATTCAATATTTCCTTTTAATATTATTGCTTATCCATCTGAGTATTTATTCGGTTAATACAAAAATTACTCTAAATTCCCTAGTGTTCGACACCCTACTTACTCTATATTTAGTCTTAGAGACTAGGGTATTACATTTGACCCGCATCAAGCTCATAGAATTCTCTAAACTCTATGCCTTGAAACTTTTTCCTTTGTTCAATGTCCAGACCCTTCGTGCCTTTTTGACCTATTCTATTTTAGGTAACAAAAATTTTCATCTGTTCCACATCTTTTAAACCTTGTAATGAACAAGTTAGCACTTTCTCGAGCTCTTTAAGTTACCATTGACAATTCAACAATGCACACCTCTAGTTCAGCTATAAAGAATTGAGTATGGAATTAATGTACCATTTCCTGCCAAGTAAAAATTGAATTTTTAAGTAAAGTGGCATACTATATAAAGGGTGCTCCTATTAATGTGTTAAAAAAAGGTCTCAGTTTGAAATTTGGAAAATTTTCATAGTTGTCAAGTTCCCCGTGATAAAAAGTGAAACGTGCAATGTGCTCCAAGGTTAATTGACCATCTTTTCCAGAAAGTAAGGAGAAATTTGGAATAAAATAGCCCTCTAATTAGAGAAAATCCTTACTTGGAGGGCTATTTTTTAAATCTCTATCTGTTGAATAATGATATGACTTATGGAATTCCAGACAATCAATTTGGTATAAACCAAGTCCATAATGTTCCTAAACCAAATGACTAATCACATCAAAGTCTATTCCTATCCTTGGAGGTTGAGAAGGCAAAAAGAGTTGAGGAACCTACACTTGACCCTAATGAATCTGTATTTGGCCTTGAGGAATGACTCTTTTCTGTAGGGGAAACATCACCCATCGAGCCTCTGCCTTAGAAAACTACCTCTTAATCATAGATTCTAGGTTGCAAGCTTGGATTTGTCTTACAAAAAAAAAAATTGTTGATTAGAAATAGAGTGATTATTACTTAGATTATTACCATTATGGCCATTCTAACCATTATCAATGACTCCTTTGTTCATGATTTCATATTTGTCCCTTTTATGTAGTGGAACATATATATTGTTCTCCTGAATCTAGATTCCGTTAATATTAGTATTAGTCCTGACAGTAGATTATTTCTCCAACCCTTCTTGTTGCTAAAGTTGAGGTTGAATCATAATTCTTGAAGGTGAACTAGTGATTCTTTGTTGCCTAGAAATTTCCTCATTTATTCAGGCAAATGAATTTAGTATCTTTTATAAAGTCTTTTAAAAATTATTATTGATCTGCTGCATAGAGTTCTCAAGAGAACTATTAATCTACAACATTTAGTTCTAAATTTGCCTAATTTTCTTTGAGAAAATAGCTTGAGCATCAGTGCCCTCATTGGTGGTAGTTACATTAGCATTGGCGATCTTGAGATTTTGGCCTGCAAAGCCAAGAGGTGCCTCATTCTAATTTTGATCCAAAGGCACCAAGCTTTCATCAGTTTATTTTTGTATATCCTCACCTTTTTATATATGTAATTTGTTCAAATCACCTACCTCAACTGTATCTTTTCCACGTCTCAACTTTTTCATCTTATATATATATATATATATATATATATATATATATGGTCCCACCGAGCATGCCAAAAGATTGTTGCTATTATTTTTTGTAAATCGGGTTTGTATAAACGCAAGCGTGCTAGAGGAATTGCTTTATCATGAAGAACTAACTTCTACTAGACAAAGTTTGGGTCCTAAAGCTCCTTTACCAAAATTTGCTCAAATCCCAACAAGAATTCATAAATTTAACGGTGTAATGTAAAAGGAAAAATTGTATAATTTAACTGGATTGTAAAATAGGAAATGTTGTATTAAGCAAGTGCTTATAAGCTTTAAACAAAATAGGAAAGTTATAAAAATAAGAGCTATTGAAACTAGAAATATTGCTAGACATATGTGTTTGTAAATTATTAACTATTGATGTTGATGTTTGATGAATGTGTGTTGTTGTTGTTATGATGAGGTTGTGTGTGTTCATTCTCTGTTGGCTCTTTCTTTTTTTTATACACAAACCCCCCCTACCCCGAGATTTGGCAAAATCCTTTAATCCATCATTGTATTTTCAAAAGTCAACTAACAATCCCAGTCATGTTTGATTTTGTTAACTATTTTCCCTTTTTCTAACTAAATGCCCCTCAGGTTTGATATTTTATTGTAAACCTAAGGGGGTGTTAAGTTAGTAGAAGGGGAAATAGTTAATAAAATCAAACGTAAGAGAGTATTTAATTAGAAGAAGGGGAAATAGTTAATAAAATCAAATTTGAGAGGGTTGTTAGTTGACTTTTGAAAATATAAGGATGAACTAATAAATTAGAACAAATCTTAAGGGAGTGTTAGTAAATTACTCTTTCATCAATTAAGAGCAACTAATAATTAGTCTTCATCATTAATCTTGTTACTTCGAGGTTAATTACTTCTTCAAAACCTTAATTCCTCAGTTCTGTAATGTTAACTTCATAATCATAAATTTCAGAAGTTTCAATTTCTTTTTTCCTCAAGAATTTCTATAAGTTAGGCCTTGAAATTAATCATGGTTTATTGGATTTTGATAGATTTTTAGCCTAATTTTTGAAATTGGGCACAAATACAAGTACTTTCCAAATTCTTAAACAAGTTAAATATGTGTGATATCTATAGGTGGCAAAAGTTACCCATACCCATTTATCCACTCTAATTCACCCATAGTAAATGGGTATAAATTATTAATGATTCATATATAAAAGTTAAATGGATGATAAAAGAGTTATAAATTTTAGCTCTCTCTTAAATGAGTTTTATGGATTTAGTTAAGGGTACCCATATATTTTAATTTTTTTTCTTTTTCAAATATTTATTTGTATTTTTTATTTTCATCTATTTTTTCCTTATTTTTATTTTTATTTTCTGCCTAATTTTTCTTCTATCTTCTTTTTTCTTTCTTTTTTTTCCTTTTCATCCCTTTTCTTCCTCTTTTTTTAATTTTTATTTCTTCTTTTTTCATCCTTTTTTATTCTTTTTTTTATTTTTATTTTCTCATTATTTTTTTCTTTTCCTTCTTTTTCCATTGCATTTTTTTTTATATTTTCATAAATAGCCAAAAATCAAAAATAATATCAAAAGTCACATTGACCAAAAGTATTTTCAAAAATAGTTTTAAGAAAGTTTTTTTTTTTTTCAAATCTAGACCATGACTCTTCTAGAAGCTGTTTAACTAATTAAATCACCAATTTGATCCTTTTTTTAATCAAATTTGATCATTCCATTTTTTTTAATCAAACATTTTTTTGCTAAACTTTTTTTTTTCTATTTTTAAGCTATTGTTTTTTATCAATATTTTTTTGCTCAATATTTTTTTCTCAATGTTTTTTTATGCTCAACATTTTTTCTATTTTTAAAGTACTCTTTTAACATTTTATTTTTTGCTCAACATTTTTCTCAGTGTTGTTACATATTGTTTAACATATGCACGTAATAAAGGAGTCCTCTTCAGCTCTCCAACGCTGCCTCTCCTTCATTTTCAGGTGCAAGTCCCACTGCCCATTGCCTTCAACTCTTCATAATATATCTGAAAATTATTCATGTCAAAATATTAGTTTCCTAAACTCAGGCCCAACATATAAATAACCAAGTTGTTTGTGGGGTTCAATTTCTTAAAAAGGTTTGTTCATTTGTCAACTTATGAAAGTTTGGCACATGTATTACAGGGAGTGAGTTTTAATACATGTGTTACATGTATTAAAAATATTGTAACATATCTTTAATACAATAAATGAAAATAAATTTCATTTATGGAGTAAGGGTGGAGATTTTTGCACTCCACCCATTGATTTTTGCACTCCATTTTTTTTTTTTAGTATTATAAATTACATAACTATCCTCTGTTGAAAATATTTACTCTTTTACTAACTACAACTACTAAACTACCTTTTTTTTCATTTTCTTTCCAAATTCATTATTTGATGTTCAACATTTTAAAATTACTTGTAATTGAGAGGAGTTTTAGTTGTTTTTATTTTTATTTTTATTTTTATTTTTATTTTTTTGCATTATAAAATCTAATATAGTTAATTATTTTTTTATAAGTACTCTTTAAGTTTAACTTTAACTTATTTTGATTGTAAAATTTTCATTAATAATAGTAAATAACTGATCTTTTATTTTTTATGAAAAAGTTTTTTTAAATATTATATGCACATGATTTATTTTTTATTTTATCATTATTTTTTAAAAAAAAATTTAGAAATCAAATTATGTGATTAAAACATCATTATGAAATTCAGCAATGATTTATCATATAAAAAGTATTCATAAATTCAATGAATAAAGCTAAAATCAATTTACATGTAATTTAAATCAAATATATCCTCACAAATACATTAATTAAATTATACTGTAAAAAGTCCATTTAATAAAAAATATAGCACTTATTTTTCTATTATTAATATGTTATAACACTTGTCTTAAAAATTAAAATTACAATAATTTTTTATAAGATGAATTTTCATTAAATTTTTATAATATATATTTTTAATCATGTAATTTGATTTCTATATTATTTTTTAAAAACATTATGATAAGAAAATAAAAAGTGAAAAAGATTGTCATTTTTTTAATAATTGGTGCAAATTTTATAATTGACTAAACAAATTAAAAAGTAAAGAATTCTTATAAAAAAATAATTGACTATGATAATTTTTTTAATGCAAAAAAATGATGTAAGCTCAAGTACCAGTAATTTTATAATTTTAAATATTAAATAGTAAATTTAGATAGAAAATTAAAAAGAGTATATTTTAGGAATGGTAATTAATGAAAAAAAAACATTCTAAATAAAGGGAAATTATGTATTTAAAATTTCAAAAAATAAAAGAAGGAGTGCAAAAATCCCCACCCATGGAGTAAATATGTATCATGTAAAACATAATTCTCTTGTCCTTTTTTATATGAATGCAAACTTGTTGTCTCATACTTCAAAGATATCATAAGTTAAAAGTAAAAATATTTAACAAACAAATTAACTAAAACAAAGCTATTTGGCGTATTTAACAAAAAATTTAACTAAAAATTTTTATGGCATATTTGTAACATCCACAAAAAAAACGAAAAACAAAAAAGCAATAAAAACAACAAAAAAACAACAACACTGAAAAATAAAAAGCAATAAAAAGCAATAACACTAAAAAACATAAGCAACAAAAAGTAACAACAAACAATAAAAAACAACAACACTGAAAAATAAAAGCAACAAAAAGCAACAACACTGAAAAATAAAAAGCAACAACAAACAACAAAAAACAACAACACTGAAAAAAAGCAACAACAAGCAACAAAAAAACAACACTGAAAAATCTGACAAATTAGTGTTTTAGTAGCAATCAATCATTATGTAGTCAATCATTATGTTTCAACTTTCTTGTTTCTTCTACTAGATTACTCTTTTTTTCATTCATATTATGGTACCTAGCTTACTTTATATGGATATTGTAGGACTCTTCTATGACAGTAAAAAACATGTGATTATCAACGTAAAAATTGACAAGAATGAGTGTGTCTTCTATTTTCTTTGTTTTTGGGAAGTCCATGCAGGATGCAGTTAAATGCAATTCATTTTATTAGTCCATTACTAGGCAACATTGTGAAACAATTCAGCATAATCTACATCATATATGACCATCATACTCCACATCTTCAACTCTTAATTGTTTTCTATCTACTTTCACTTGATATTGCATGATCTAATCACAAGGCCAACGAATAATATTATTATAGAGACAGAAAAAGTTAAAATCACACCCAATATCAACTAACGCAAGGCATAAGAAATTAGTACCTTCGTAGGGGTAACATTGTACATAGATACACATGTTATTGGAGTTCTATAACATTGTACATAGATACACATGTTATTGGAGTTCTACTTTGATTTTTAGCAGTATAAAATGCAAGAGAACTCTCTCCAGGCCTTACCCTTACCTAAAGAGAACAAAAAATATTTTAGTGAAAATTCCAAATTACAAAGAGAGCACTTAGTTAACAGATTTACGGAAAGGTAAACCTCTCTTTGGGTGGGAATAAACTTCCATGGCATTCCATCAGCAACATCAACATTAAATTGCACCACAATCTCCCTAAGAAATTAAAAAGGAGATGTGTCATAATTAAAATACAGGCAAAAGACTAAAAAAAGTGTTATATATATATATGGACTAAACAACCAAATAGTAAAAACTCTAAGTTCCGCTTTAAATCTACAAAAGGAAGCTCAAATCATTCAATTTATTCATCACTTCACAGACATTAACAAGCTCAAAATTAAGAAAGCAAATTAAAGAACAGATATCACTGCAATCTTGTTTTCTTAACTCACGTAAGAAAATAATATCAAAACACTTAAAGGAATACAAGAACATTATCCCTCTCAATTTATTGAAAAAGAGGATATATTTAGAGTAGTTAATAACCAAAAATGGTTAAGAAAGAAAAAGACCTTGTAGCAATTATTCCTTGTTTATCATGGCGTGCAATCTTCTCTTCAACACTCTAAAGAAAAACACAGATAATAAACAACATCAACTAATCAAACACAAAGAATATTAACAAAAAATAGAGTAATCATGTTCTTCCATGTAAGAACAGAGACTTCCATTATGACCGTGATCATCTAAAATTTTACAAAGTTCATAATATCACTCGATTTACATATAATAAGCAAGTAGAAGAGTACAATCTCTAGTACAACAAGTAATTAAGATGCGCACATGAAAATGTAGAAAGTGATGAAAAAAGGAAAAAGAGGCAGGAGTAACAAACACACTTGCATATAAACCATATGTGACAAGAAGCAGGTGCTTGTAGGCGTACATAGATGGCCTTCTTAGACTTGATTTCAATCATATTCTTGCAGTGATTTTGAGCAGTAAGTCAAAATTTGGGTTCCATCAAAGATATAAAAAAGGGAATGATGTAACTTGTTTATGTTCTAGTTATTTTTACCTTGAATAGCGTTTGTCTGCAGCTGCTACCATAACAAGCTTCCTGATACCATGCTGGGTAATAAGTTCAAGAATTCCCTTCTTTATACTTTCCATTTCAATATGCAGTTTATCGGATCGCACCTACAACATGAACATCAAGTCAATGAAAATTCTAAAATCAATTAAATAAAGTGTTCGTGCTATTTCAAATTCCAAAAACAACGCTAAATTCAAGCAGTTGCACCAGAAACTGCTTATATAACAAAAATATGCATAGCTTATCGATTAGATGAAACTCGTGCATGATATAATGCACTATTTAAAATAAACAAACAAAAATTAAAAGCAAACAAAACTCCGTTCGCTTCTCTTTACTAAAACATCAAGAAACACATAGCCATATGAACACCTAAAGATCTCAAAAGCATATACGAAACATGATTTTACAGTGAAACTGAAGCTTGCTACAACCAAAATTAATGAAAATGAAACGCAGAGCATACAAAAAACACAAAAAAAATTTAAAAAATAAAATAAAATAAAATCTTGCAGTTAATGGAGATAAAGAACTCTTTCACAACCTTAACTCTAACTTTGTTAGATACATTACTTTTGACAGATAGCGAAACCTTAGACTTCCTTGGAGCTGGAGGACACGTCATGACATCAAGTATCTTGTGTTCCACAGACGTCGAGGTTGTACAATCAAAATTCTTTGTTGCTGTCGTCATTTCCTCAGTCTTGGACTCCCCTTCTTCTGTTACTTGCAATTCATCAATCACAAGGTTTGTGGAGAGAGGTCGAGGCTTATCAC
Organism: Mallotus japonicus; assembly: GCA_949634005.1. Classification (NCBI taxonomy): domain Eukaryota; kingdom Viridiplantae; phylum Streptophyta; class Magnoliopsida; order Malpighiales; family Euphorbiaceae; genus Mallotus; species Mallotus japonicus. The sequence continues at coordinate 8,279 of CATIWK010205082.1, forward strand.
CTTCTCTGCCGAGGATAATCATCTTTAATCAGAATTGAAAAGTAGTGGTTTCTTCTTCAAATTGGAGCTTCGATTTGAAAAGCAGTGATGAGCCCTAATCGCATAGGAAGCAGAGAAAAGGAACAAAAAAAATAAGAAAGGTTGAAAAAAAATTGAATTATCATTGAATTGATTTGAGCGAGAGCAACTTAAAATCGGAAGTTTACGAGCTTTCTTCATCAATCCGGTTTTTCTTTTGCAATCGATTAGCTTCAGGAGGAGAAAACACAAAAAACGCCGATAAAGTCATTTTTGAAACATAAAAAAAAGACAGACCATAAGTGAAAGTGTAAAAATCATTTCTGAAAAAATAAAAAGTACGGGACCACAAAAGAAAAGAGTTCGGTCAAACAGGCTACTTTTTAAATTTTTCTCAAATTATTTTTTTTTTTACGGTACTTTTGAAAGTAATTCTTTTTTTGGTACTTTATTTTTTTGATTGAAAGAAGCAATACTTCCATTAATAATGGCGATTTGACTGTGGTCAAAGTTGGCAATGGTAGAAGGAGAAAAAGAAAATTTTTTGCCACAGAACAAGAGCATTACGCCACTGACAGTGGCAAAATGGCTCTGCCAGTGCCTCTGTTTCGAGACAAGACTGGACTGCTGCAGCCTTAATGCCTTCTGCTACTGGCAGTGGCGGAATGGCTCTCCTGCAGCTGCGTACTATTTTTTCTCCTTAAATGCATGGCTTCAGAACAAGGACAGGCTTACTACAATGATCCACAATATCTTGTCACGCATCCTTGGCTCACACAGGTCCCTTGTATTAAATTTTGTTTATTTAGGTAAAAAAAAAATGATTAGAAAGTTAGTTAAAAAAAATAATGTAAGTGATATATATTTTATTCATTAATTTAAATAACTTTATATTAGTAAACTATCAACATTAAATAAATGAATAAAATCTTATGCATAAATAATAATAATATATTAAATTAAAATCATCATAATAATGTTAAAATTAAAATAAAAAAAATCATGATCAATTATAATAATTATGATATTATTTTTAGTATTATTATAATTAATTAACTATAATCATTATATTATTAATTATAATAAACAAAAAAACAATTGGCGGAATGGCCAAAACAATTAAAAAATAATAATTTTTTTCAATAACTAAATAAATAAATTTTTTCACTAACTAAATAAATAAAATTTTTATCACTGCCTAATTAAATAAATTTTTGGGGAAAGTACGAAAAATCATCCTGTGGTTTCACGGTTTTAGACATTTAAGTATGTATTTTAGCCGTTACACACTTTTCAGTAAATGTGTCTAACACCGTTAACTTCGTCCTATGTGATGCTGATGTGGACACTACGGTGCTGACATGGACTTTATGTGGCGCTGACATGGACTCTATGTGACGCTGACACGTAGGCGCCACATAGGACGAAATTAACAGTGCTAAACATATATATTGAAAAGTGTGTAATGACTAAAACACGTATTTAAAAGTGTCACAAAAAAAAACCACATACTTAAAAGTTTAAAATCGTGAAACCACAGGGTAATTTTCTGAACTTTTCCCTAAATTTTTTCACTAACAAATGAATAAATTTTTTTTAACTAACTACATAACAAATACATTTTTCACTAATTAATTAAAATAAATTTTTTCACAACATTTTAAATAAATAAATTTTTTTCAGTAAGTAAATATATAAAATTTTTAACTCAGTAAATAAATTTATTTCACTAAATCGATAAATAAATTTTTCTTACTAACTAAATATTTTTTCCTTCACTAATTAAATACAACATATGTATTTACCAACAAATTTTTCTTACTAACTGAATATTTTTTCCTTCACTAATCAAATATATATATACCAATAAATATACATAAAAAAAGTATTCACTAACTACAATATACAAAATTTTCTTACTGCATGGTTGCATGGCCATTCCTACAATATTCACTAATAAGAAGAATAGTGCATGGTGGCCATTCCTCATTTTCTTATATTGGGACTGTCTTGTCCTGGGAGTTGGCATGGAAAAATGGGATTTCAACATAAATGCCCAAATAATAGCCCCTACTAACCAAAATAAACCCAACTTTTCATATATTACTAAAATGTCTTTCACTTAATTTTTTTTTTCTTCCGTGTCTCCTGCCCTCCCTCTGCGTCCTTTTTTCTTCTCTCTTCCGTTCTCAACCAAATGTTTAGTGTAGGTTTTTTTTCTCTCTTTCTCCTTCTCTCTATGTGCCGTTCTCTCATCTGCACCTCTTCCATTTTCAATCTCAGGCAATAATTTTCAATCTTGTACCATCCTTTTTTTTCCTTTTAATTCTTGATCAATGTATGCGCAGTCTGTTTGTTTGGTTGCTAAGAATAAATTTTTATCATCAAATAC
>CATIWK010205174.1:0-16764 GCA_949634005.1 Mallotus japonicus
CATGTTTTTTCCCCCTTTGTTTTTTGTAGTAACAAATTCCATAGATTTCTTTAACTTCAATTTATAAAAAGTACCAACTGTAAAATATTAAGTCTTATATTTTTTTCTTTCCTTAAGTTGTTTTTTCTTTATTGAAAAGTCTATTTAAACCGTGAAATTTGGTACTAAAGTGTGTTTTTTTTTTTCGACTGGATGTTTCTTTTAAAAAAAAAAATTACAAAGCTACTGAGATTAATGCTTCTTAATGGTGAGAAGAAAGTGAAAAGTAATTGAACAATTCCAAGGAATTTAGTAAAAGTGCAGGCCATTTTTTTTAAATGTCCGTCCATAATTCCATGATCTGATGTTAATACACAGTTGTTAACTATATTAAATTAGTTGGTAGGCATTAGTTGGTTGAATTGTAAAAAAAAAACAAAAAAACAAAAAAACAAAAAACAAAACCAGTAATATACTTAAATAAATTAAATAAAATACAAAAAAAAGTACAACATAAAAAGAAATAAAATTGGGAAGAAATAATATTAAACATTAGCATGTTGTTTATACACTAAAAGATACTAATAACTGGTCAACCATACATGGCCTATAGAGCAGGTAGGATAACTACACTAAAAGATACTAATAACTGGTCAACCATACATGGCCTATAGAGCAGGTAGGATAACTGACTGCAACAAAAAGCAAAATAACAAAATGGGCAGCACTTAAACAAACAACATGTTGCTTGTACAAAACAAAAGCAAAAGGCTGTCATAGTTATCTTAGAACAGAAGGGAAAAAAAAAAAAAAGAGAACTACATAAGGTGATTAGAACCAGCAACAACTGACTCTTCCGCAAAACAGAAATATATTTCCCATAGACATGGTTATAGGCTGCTCGAAGTGCTTGAAGTTCATTGTTATTAGGATCATTTACAGGCTTCAAAAGAGCTAACTCCCTATGGTTATAATTAATTATGCCAAGATTGTACATCGTTTTGAGATGATCAAAAGCAGCCATGCTTGATGAATTCTTAGCATCAAGCATGGATTCTGAGCTTATGCCAACCAGGGACGAATCCAAGTGGGGGGTGGGAGAGGCCCTGGCCCCCCCAATTTTTTTTTTTTTTGAAAAAAAACCTAAGTAGTTCTCTAAGTAATTATGGGTTGGCAACTAAGTAGTCAAGACATAGGCTGAGTAATTGGGGGCCAACTAAGTAATTCAACCTATGTATTTTAGTGGGGGCCGGCCCCCCCCCCCAATTAGTTGGCCCCTCTCAATTAGTGGCCCTGGATTCGTCCCTGATGCCAACCATATGAGATATGTATCTATTCCCGCCACTATCTGCATAAGGATAGTAAACGGTACATGTAAACATGGGACCATCTTTCTGCTGCTCTTCAAAGGTAGCATGGGGAAGACCCAAATTTTCTAAAATAATTTCAAGTATGGGAGCTATAGGCACCTTAATGATAGTCATAAAGTAATGCTGGTATTAAAAAAAACATGATTAATACACTTGCATGGGAGCCAAACATTTTGCTAAAGTGTAAAAGGCATAATGAAAAACTGAAATAAAACACGTGGCACATGACAATAAGCAATGGATGAAAAAAAAAAAGGAAAAACACAACCATGGAATTTTACTTTTCTTTTTATTCTTGTCCTTTTCGGAAATGTTAGGCCATGCAAAAATGAATAGCATGGCCTGTTTGATCTAGGGCCTTTTTCTTTAAAAAAAAAATAAAACACTGTCTGCAAACTAAAAATTTCTTTTTTTTAGTTGCTTATACATCAATGAAAGTAACCAGACATCAGACATGGAAGCAAAATCATAAGGAAAAAAGAAATAGCAAAGCATGCATCACAATAGACAAGAGAAAAGAAGGCAGACAACATACACATAGTGCAAACCGAAGCAAAAAAAAAAAGGACATTTTTTTTGTAAAAAGTTAAATTCGTTGTAATGCACTTAAAACAGGACCAACAGCAAGCCACTAATCAAAGCTGCACCATTCCTGAGAGCCCAAAGTAAAAAAAAAAAAAAAGGAAACCATGCAGAAGAAGCGAAATGCATGAAAGTGCGGATGCAACTTATGCAGTTTTTTTCCAGAGCTAAAAGAAATAAAAAGAAAAATTAAAACGCAATAGAAAATGAGCAATGATGGCCAAGTAGTTGCCAACAACATGCAACCAATATGGAAACTTAAACAAAACACCACCGAGGACACACGAAGGCAAAACAACAAGCAAAAAAGAACATAAATAAATAATAAATAGAACAATGTGAATAGTCAGAGAAGGAAGAGATGAAATAAATATAACGCAGGCAACTAAAACACAGTACAGAAGCAGTTTAATAGACAAACAAAAATAAATATTGTGCAGGTAAATGACTGGAAGGAAAAGAAAACAGAGCAAGACAAAGTAAAAAAAAAAACTAAAGAAGGTAGCATTCAATAATCTACCAAACTCACTAAGCAAACTGAAAGAAATTAATTGAAAAGAATGAAAAAAGAAAACCCATATGTTGCAATACATTAATAGCAAAAAGAAGCATTTACAGACTCTCATAAGCAAAGCAAAAGGGCAGAATTAGAAAATAAAAAAGAGAGGCCATATACGGTAATCAGTGTAGGCTAGTGTCATCCTGATACGCATTTAATGCAAGTTCAGGAGGTAAACCTCCTTTCATACACGAAAACACCAGAGACATATACATTAATATGTATATTCCAAGAAAAACAATCATACATGAATCGATAAAATAGCCAATGGGAGAAAACCAAATAAGCAAAATACATAACCAAACAGTCACAACCGCCCAACCTAGGACCTACAGACACCCAACTTGTTTTCTAAAAACAAATCCCCACAATAATAAAAGCACATATTTACTGACAGACATATGAAAATAGATGCAAGTTGAGCATTACATGGTAAACATAACCACTGGACAAAAAAGGAACAGACCGATTGGGCTGGAGAAGGGGTTTTCAAAATAGGCCCCCCAAAATAAAAATAAAAAAATAAAACACATAATATTTAATACTTTTAAACATACCTTAAAAATAATACATGTATAAACTATAAGGCAGCAACAAAAAGCCCATTAACCTTACATATGAAAACTTATAAACAGATTAAATGTTCACAAACCAAGCCCAACACAGACTGCATGAATTTTTTTTTTAAATATAGATTTTAACAAGAGGAAAAAAAATAATGTATTCAATCTAACCACAAACATCATGCAAAACCGCAGATAATCTAAATCATAAACGACTAAAGAAAGCATGTACAAAAAAATGACCGAAGAAAACTCTTTTAATCTCGTAGATAATAATAACCATACATTAAAAAAATATAATATTTTCTTGCCTATACCATAAAGGAAGCAGATTTTTTTCCCTCGAAGAAAAGGGAAAAAATTCCACCACACTTTGCACGAACATTGGGCAAAAAAGGAAAAAAATCCAATTGTTCTAAGGACAAAGAATGCAAAACGAAAGTGTAAAATGAGAAAACCAAGAAAAGAAAAACTAAATGCATCAAGAAAGATGTAAGGGCATAATAAAAATAACTGATAACACAAACAAAATGAACATACGAAACAGAGCAACGGAAGCAAAAATTAAAGGCATATAGACAACTAATACATAGGACAACCGACCAAGCAACCAAGAATCACAAATCACCCGAAGAGCACAAAAAAAAATATCGGTTTATACATGCAATGAAAAAAAACAGTCAAGAAAACAAAAAATCGAAGGGGTAGAAGAACATGCAACCCAATAAAAAACAAAGCAAATATAGAGGGATTTAAGGATACGGTGAACTCTGGTCTCCGATTAGATCTTCTTCCTCTAAAAACGTCGAAGGGAAACAGGATAAATAGAGAAGTGGAATCTTGAATCATCATCTCTATGGTAGTGGGATCTCGCACGATCATCTCAACAGAAACAATGCATGAAGAAAATGGTTGAAATCTAAGCAAAAGAAAGAAGAAAGACATGAAAAGGAAGTAGGGCAAAGGAAAAAGAAAGCAAGGAAGAAAAGAAATGGACGAAGCCATGGGTGAAGAGTGAAAGAGAAGATGTGGAATGGGAGGGGGTGACGTTTCAAAAGTCTGCAGAAGAAAGGGTAGTATGGCTACTAAGAGCCAAAGGAAATATAATTGTGTCTAAGTGTGAGGGAAAATGGTGTCGTTGTGAACATCAACCAAGGGCAGAAAGAGGAAAAGTATTCAGTATTCTCCATAGCTTAGAAGGACAATATCGCTTTCTTGCCTTGTAAGGGGTAGGAAGGGAAAAATGTAGAACAACATCGTTTACATGAAGAGGGACTCCAACAGCCACAGAAACTGAAAGGGACAAACGGTGGCAATTATAAAAATAATAATGAAATCAAATGGCAATATGCTCGCGTGAATAAACATTGAAATTATGTTTCATCTTTATATATATATATATATATATATCATTAATTTATAGCGGCAAAGAAGAAGAAAGCTAAGAAGAATCTTCAAGAATAGAAGCATAAGGAATAGAAGACCGAGGAGTATCTCCACCAAAAGGAGTACAAAGAGGAGAAGGTTGATGAAGATCTCCACGAAACTCATCTTGAACTTTCTCAACTTGTGACAATGGAGGCTAAGAAAAATCTCCATGAAAAAAAGCACAGTGAGTATAAAACTCAGAAGAATCTCCACCAAAAGAAGCATGAGGAAGAGAAGGCTAAGTAGGATCTCCATGAAGCACATGAGGAGGGAAAGGTTGAAAAGGATCCCCATGAAGCTCTTGAGCTTGCACAGGCTGAAGGAGCGAAGGTGGAATGCAATGAAAAAAATTTGCAATTAGAACTTAAGTTAATATAAAAATCTGCAAGACCATAAGCATATTGTGAAAGAAAAGCATATAAAGATGAAAGCTTAAAAGAATCTTCAAAAGGAGGAGAAAGTAGAGGAAAATCTCCATCAGAAGCACGTGGCGAAAGCTGTGAAGAAGGCTAAGAAAGATGAATGTCATCAACTTGTAGTGGTAGAGGAGAAGAAAGCTGAGAAAAATCTCTAAGAATAGAAGCATGAGGAGTAGAAGAACGAGGAGAATCTCCACAAGACGACTACGACAAGGAGAAGGCGGAGGAAGAGCTCCATAAAACTTATCTTGAATTTTATGGCAGTGGAGACTGAGAATCATCTTCATAAAAAAGAGCACAATGAGTAGAAAATTGAGAAGCATCTCCATAAAAAGAAGCATGAGGAGGAAAAGGCTGAGGAATATCTCTATGAAGCTCTTGAGCTTGCACAAGTTATAGCAGTATAGGTGTAATGCGAGGAAAAATAAAATATGTAGTTAAAACTTAAGTTAGTATAAAAATTTACAATTAGAAACTAAACATCAATAATATGTACAAATTTTTATTTACCTTTAAGTGAGTCTTTGACATAACTATTGTACCTTTGCTCAATTGACTTCTGAATATTCTGAGCATAGGGCTCTAACAACTTCCTTTTAGTGTGGCCTTTTTTGACTTTTACTTTAGACATATCATCTCAGTCAATTGGATTCATCTAAATTCTCAATTTCTAAGTGTCGAGGAGTTATATACGGCCTATAATAAAGTATCACATCAAATCCAAATACTACTATCTGAGAAAAAATATTCTTTGGTTCGTAAGTGTAAATTTGTCATAAGATATCCATACCACATCGTATAATATTTTCATCAAAATATTAGAATTATTTTAAAAACATTTGTTTTAAAAATTAATTTTAAAAAATCATCATCAAAAGCAAAGACCTCATGATGGATATTTAAAAAAATTTGTTCCCAATTAAAATTACGATGAGCATTCAATGATGAACCATAGAAGAGGCCGCCCACTATAAGAAAGGAGTAAATTCTACAGGGATAGCTTCTGATCCACTAATAAAGTCTGCTTGATGGGAACAACACTGTCCAAAAAAAAATCTAAAAAAAATGATTAGTTTTCCAACTAGAATAATTACAAATTAGTTTTTAATATGAAAAAAAAAACCATTGAACTTACCTCTAAAATTCAACTTGTTCCCTTAAAGTTTTTTAACCCGTCACTGAGACTTGAGTGCAGCTTTATAAATACGGCAACGCCCCAAGCAAAGCTATTTAGACTATCAGTACTAATGTCTCTCAAAAAATACAAAAATAAGATTGGGACATTATATTTCTCACTTTTCAGAAGTAGCAACGTCTCTATAGTAAAATGATTATATGCCCTGACATATAGATTTAATATATCATCATCTACTCTAAGGTCCTCTAGGACATCATCAAACTCATTATTTAACTAGCTATTATTTAAACCATCCTCTCTCAAATGCCTTTGAGGATCATCTCTTCCTAATAGTTCATGATAAAGATTTGCCCAAGAAACATCTTAAGTAACACATTGTCGGCCATCAACTGGTAGGCCTGATAAAAAGTAAATCTCTTTTAATCCTAGATATAATTCGCATTCACCACATCGACTACATTTGTGTAAAACTCTACGGGAATGCGTTTTATGATGGTTTGAGTATGGTAGGGTATCTTTCTATGTGAATTTTTTAAAAATTTTATATCGACTACATATGTGTAAAACTAGTTTTATTTCTTCAGTTTTGGAGGCCAAAGAAGAAAAAGCCAAGGGTAAAGAAGAAACCATACAAAGAAGAAATTATTGCTCAGTTGTGTGTGAGGAAGAAATCATAAATGAAATGATGCTACTCCATTATGCAATTGTTATAGTTCACAGATGTGAACATTTTTATCTTTTTTGGAAGGATTTATTAAGATTTTCATTCTTTAACTCACACATTAATTCATTAGCTTCAATTTAAATTAAATTGGTCAAATATTATGTAATTATAATAAATGAATGTTATCAACTTGTGGTAGTAGAGCAGAAGAAATCTAAAAAGAATCTCCAAGAATAGGAGCACAAGGAGTAGAAGACTAAGGAGAATCTCCATCAAGAGGAGTACGAGAAGAAGAAGGCTGAGGAAGATCTTTGTGGAACTCGTTCAAAACTGGCTTAACTTGTGGCAATACAGGCTAAGAAGAATCTCAATGAAAAAAGAGCACAAAGAATAAAAAAATTAAGAAGAATTTCCACCAAGAGAAGCAAAAGAAGGAGAAGACTGAGAAGAATCTTCATGAAGCTCATGAGGAGGAGAAGGCTAAGGAGGATCTTCATGAAGCTCCTAAGCTTGCACAAGTAGCAACAGGAGATGTGGAATATCAGGCTAAATAAAATCCACAATTGAAGTTAAATTAATAGAAAAATCTCCAAGACCAGTAGCATGTTGTGAAAGAAAAGCATGTGGAGAATAAAGTTGAGAAAAAACTCCAAGAGGAGGAGAATGCGGAGTAAAATCTTAATTAGGAGCACATGGAGAAGGCTTAGAAAGATGAATGTCATCAACTTGTGGCTGTGGAGGAGACGAAAGCTAATAAAAATCCTAAAGAACGAGAGCATGAGGAGAATCTCCACTAAGATATGTGTGAGGAAGAGAAGGCTAAGGAAAATCTCCATTCAACTCGTCCTAAACTTACTCAACTTGGGGCAGTGGGGACTGAGAAGAATCTCTACGAAAACGAGCATAAAGAGTAGAAAACTAAGAATAACCTCTACCGAGAGAAACATGAGGAGAAGAAGACTAATAAGGATCTCTATAAAGCTCATTAGAAGGAGAATGTTGAGGAGGATCTCCATGAAGCTTCTGAGCTTACACAAGTTGCGACAACAAAGGTGGAATGCTAGGAAAAATAAAATCTGCTATTCAAACTTAAGTTAGCATAAAAATTTACAATGAGAAATTAAACATTAATAATATGTGAAAAATTTTATTTACCTTCTAAGGAGTCTTTGATACAACTATTGTGTCTTCTCTTAGTCCACTTCGAAATATGCTGAGCATAGTGCTCCAACAACCTCCTCTTTATTTAGCCTCTTTTTGACTTTTACTTTAGATGTACCATCTCGGTTAATTTAGATTCATCTAAATTCTCAATTTTCAATTGTCGAGGAGCTACACCTGGCCTGTGAAAGAGTTTTATATCAAAATCAAATACTACTATCTGAGATAGAAATATTCCCTAGCTTGCAAGTGTGATTCTACCATAAGGCACATCCTACAATATTTTCGTCAAAATGTTAGAATTTTTTTAAAAAAATCAGTTTTAAAAATTAATTTTAAAAAAATTTCATCACAAGAAAATACCTCATCATAGATAGTTAAAAAAAATTGTTCCCTATATAAATTACAATAAGTATTTAATGATGGGTCGTAGAAGAGGCTGTCCCACTCCAAGAAAGGAAAAATTCTATGAGGACAGCTTCCGATTCACCCAATAAATTTTGCCAAATGAGGACAATGCGCTCCTAAAGAATCTAAAAAAAAATGTTTAGTTTCCAACGAGAATAATTAAAAATTCATTTTTAACAAGAAAAAAAAATATGAAACATACCTTTAAAATCCAATTTGCTCCTTTAAAGTTTTTTAACCTCTCACCGGGAGTTATATGCAGCTTTGTAAATACGGCAGTGCCCAATGCAAAGCTATTCAGACTATCAGCATTAATGTCTCTTAAAAAATGCACATACAAGATTGGGATAGCATATTTTTTATTGTCTAGAAGTAGCAATGTCCCTATAGTAAAAAGAATATATGCCATGACATATGGAGTTAATCTTTCATTATTTACTCCAATGTCCTCTGAAAATTTTTCAAACTCACTCTTTAACTAACTATTTTTTAAACTACCCTTTCTCGAATGCCTTTAAGGATCATCTCTTCCTAATAGTTAATGATAAAGATTTACAATAGAAAAATCTTCACTAACAAGTGGTCGGCCATCAATTGGTAGGCCAGTAAAAAAATAAATGTCTTTTAATCCTACATATAATTTACATTCACCATATCGCCAACATTCGTGTTGAACTCTATGGGAATGTGTTTCATGACGTTTTAACTGTGGCAAGATATCTTTCTGTGGGAATGTGTTTTTTTCAATTCATATCGACTGCATCTATAGAATTAATTTCATTTGTCCAGTTCTGGAGGATAAACAATAAAAAGCCAAGAGTGAAGAAGAAATTATAAATCAATTGTGTATAAGGAAGAAACTATAAATGAACTGGTTCTGCTCCATTGTGTAGTTGTTGCAGTTTATTTTTATCTTTTTGGAAGGATTTCTTAATATTTTCATTTCTTAGCTCACATATTAATTTTTAGCTTCAATGTGAATTAAATTGCTCACTCATTCCACAATTATAATGAATGAATGTCATTAACTTGTGGTGGCAGAGAAGAAGAAAGTTGAGAAGAATCTCTAAGAATAGGAGCATGAGAAGTAGAAAACTAAAAAGAATCTCCACTAAGAGGAGTATGAGGAGGAGAAGCCTGAGGAAGATATCCACGAAACTCATCCTGAACTTGCTCAACTTGAGGCAGTGGAGGCTGAGAAAAATCTTCATGAAAAAAAGCACAAAAAATAGAATATTGAGAAAAATCTCCATTTAAAGAAGCATGAGGAGGATCTCTATAAAGCTCCTGAGCTTGCATAGGTTGTGGCAGCAAAGGTGGAAAGCTAGGAAAAATAAAATCTGCAATTAAAACTTAAGTTATCATAGAAATCTCCAAGACTAGAAGCATATTGTGAAAGAGAAGCATGTGGATAAGAAAGCTAAGAAGAATCTCTAAGAGGAGGAGAAGGCAGAGGAAAATCTCCACTAGGAGCATATGGAGAAGGTTGAGAAAGATGAATGTCATCAACTTGTGGCTGTAGAGGAGAAAAAAGTTAAGAAAAATCTCTAAGAATAGGAGCATGAGGAGTAGAAGGCCAAGGAAAATCTCCAATAAAAGGAGTGTGAGGAGGAGAAGGCTAAGTAAGATCTTAAACTCATCTTGAGCTTGCTCAACTTGTGGCAATAAAGGCTGAAAAGAATCTTTATGAAAAAAAAAAGCACAAGGACTAGAACACTGAGAATAATCTCCACTAATCTCCATAAAGTTCATGAGGAGGAGAAGGCTGAAGGGGATCTCTATAAAGCTTCTAAGCTTGCACAGGTTATGACAATAGAGGTGGAGTGGCAAGAAGAATAAAATTTGCAATTCAAACTTAAGTTAGCAAAAAAAAATTCAAATAGAAATTAAATATCAATAATAAGTAAAAATTTTTATTTACCTTCTAAGGAGACTCTGATACAACTAATGTACCTCCGCTCAATCCACTCATGAATATGATGAGCTTAGTGCTCCTAGAACCTCCTCTATGTGTGGCCTTTTCTGACATTTGCTTCAGACATACCATCTCAGGCAATTAGGATTCATTAAATTCTCAATTTTCAATTGTCGAAAGCTACAACCAATCTTTGATAGAGTATAATATCAAAATCAAATACTACCATTTGAGAAAAAAAATAGTTCCTAACTCGCAAGTGGAAATCTGTCTTAAGGCATTCACACTACATCCTACAATATGTTCATCAAAATTTTAGATTATTTTTTAGAAAATCAATTTTAAAAAAAATTATTCCCATTCCAAATTACAGTGAGCATTCAATGATAGACTGTATAAGAGGCTACCCAACTCCGAGAAAGGGGAAATTCTGTGGGGATAGCTTCTAATCAACTTAATAAATTTCATTTAATAGGGACAATGCGCTCCAAAAAAATCTAAAAAAATTATTATTTTCTAACTAGAATAATTACAAATTAGTTTTTATCATGAAAATAAAACTATAGAACATACCTCTAAAATCTAATTTGCTCTCTTAAAGTTTTTTAACCCCTCATTGAGAGTTGAATGGAGTTTTGTAAATATGGCAGCGCCCTATGCAAAGGTGTCCAGACTATCAATACTAACATCTCTCAAAAATGCAAGTACAAGATTGGGATAATATATTTTACACTATTTAGAAGTAACAATGTCCCTATAGCAAAAAAAAATACGCACTGACATATGGTGTTAATCTTTCATCATTTACTCCGATGTCCTCTAGGATGCTTTCAAACTCACTCTTTAACCAACTATTTTTTAAATTACCATTTTTTGGATGCCTATGATGATCATTTCTTCCTAATAGTTCATGACAAGGAATTTGAACAAGAAAAATCTTCACTAACAAGTGGCCAACCATCAACTGGTAGGCCTAATAAAAAGTAAATTTCTTCAAATCCTAAATATAATTCACATTGACCACATCAACTACATCTATTTAAAATTTTGTGGGAATGTGTTTTCTAATGATTTGGGTGTTGCAGGGTATCTTTCTACGGGAATGTGTTTTTTCAAATTTCATGAAAAAGCCAAAGGTGAAGAAAAAACCAAATAAAGAAGAAACCATTGCTCAAATGTGTATGAAGAAGAAACCAAAAATGAATTGATTATACTTCATTGTATAATTGTTATAGTTCACAAAGTTAACATTTTTATCTTTTTAGGAAGGATTTATTAATATTTTCATTTTTTAACTCACGTATTTATTCATTAGCTTCAATTTAAATTAAATTTTTCAATCATTACACAATTATAATGAATAAATGTCATCAACTTATAGTGGTAGAGGAGAAGAAAGCTACGAAGCATCTCCAAGAATGGGAGCATGAGGAGTAGAAGACCAAGGATAATCTCCACCAAGAGGAGTACGACAAGGAAAAGGTTGAGGAAGATCTCCACAAAACTCATAAACTAAAGTTCAATCATAATTAGGTATTTAATGTTTAGTTTGAGAAAATAAATATGCTGGAAAAAAAAAAAGCAGGCTCACATTCAGAATCCTACATTGAATAAGAAATAAAAAGAAAGATTGTAAGAAGAATATAAATTTTTATAGTGTATAGTTTTAGAGTTTAAAATCTCACATTGAAAATGAGACAAACAAAAAGCAAATGAATAATTTATAACATGTCATTGTCAAGCATATGTGCAGACGATGTAGTTGAAAAGCGAGACGAGCCAAGTAGTTGTGATTGGCTAAGCCATTTAGTTTCATAGTGTGTTGAGCTTATCTAGCTCGTGAGCTTGGCTCAAACTCATCAAATACGAGACAAGCCAATCTCGAACCAAAGTTTTGAAAATTTAATGAGCTCAAACTCGGCTCGAGTTCGTTAATTTTTAGATAAACTAAGGCTGGATTTTTAAAAGCTCAGTTAGGTTCGACTCATTATACCCCTAATAATGCATAAACTGAAAAAAAAAATTAGAAGGTGAATAATATTATATTCCAAAATTATATGTAACTAGCAAATCAACCCGGACTTCGCTGCGGGCTTATAAAAAATTTTAATACAAAAAAAATTTATTTTTAATTTATCCATATGATGAACCCATTTCTATTCAAAAACAAAGAAAATGAAAAAAAAAACTATATGTCTATATGCTTTACAAAATAAGTCCAAACTCTCGTTCAAGCCTTAAAATAATAAATGTTTAAATGCACAACAATCATTTTTTGTATTCTAATAGATGGCATGATTTTCCAACGTTGCTTTCCACAACTTAAGATGTTAGTCCTTTTCACTTCAAGTTCTCATTGAAGAAATCAAGAGCGCATAAGGAAAAATCCCATTCTCAGGACACCTAAAATACACAATAAAAATATTTTAAAAAAAAACATAGAAGCAGAATTAACATTTAGGTAATATTTTCTGAATGGAAAAGGAAATTCAACAGAAAATTCATATAAGGAGGACTCATAATTGTTGCTTGCCAATGAAAATATGTCTTCAACAACAGGGCTTAAAATACACAAATACAAATCCCAAAATCAAACCTAATCTACAACACTAACACAAAATCACCATGCAAGAACAAAATAACAATAATAAAAACAACACTAATGAAATTAAACAAAAAACCTAATAAAATAATTTAAATCCCACAAAACCCATACACAAAAGTAATTAAAAAAATTGCAAATCAAGATCAACAACAAAACATAATACAAAAAGGATTAGATCTTGATAATATTGTTGTTAAATTGATACCTATGTTCCAAGAGGTCGGAGGATCCTTGAACTCCTTCAAGATCAATTTAAAAGCATCACGAACAAACTAAAAAATAACAACAATAATGAAATTAAACAAAAAACCTAATAAAATAATTTAAATCCCACAAAACCCACACAAAAAGTAATTAAATAAATTGCAAATCAAGATCAACAACAAAACATAACACAAAAAGGATTAGATCTTGAAAATATTGTTGTTAAATTGATACCTATGTTCCAAGAGGTCGGAGGATCCTTGAACTCCTTCAAAATCTATTTGGAAGCATCATGACCCAACTAAAAAATAACAACAATAATGAAATTAAACAAAAAACCTAATAAAATAATTTAAATCCCACAAAACCCACACACAAAAATAATTAAATAAATTGCAAATCAAGATCAACAACAAAACATACAAAAAGGATTAGATCTTGAAAATATTGTTGTTAAATTGATACCTATGTTCCAAGAGGTCAGAGGATCCTTGAACTCCTTCAAGATCTATTTGGAAGCATCACGAACCAACTAAAAAATAACAACAACAATAATGAAATTAAACAAAAAAACCTAATAAAATAATTTAAATCCCACAAAACCCACACACAAAAATAATAAAATAAATTGCAAATCAAGATTAACAACAAAACATAATACAAAAAGGATTAGATCTTGAAAATATTGTTGTTAAATTGATACCTATGTTCCAAGAGGTCGGAGGATCCTTGAACTCCTTCAAGATCTATTTGGAAGCATCACGAACAAACTAAAAAATTAAAAAAAATAAAACAGATCATGCAAGGAAAAAAAACACCAAATTACAAATTAAAAGTCAATGGTTTATATTAAAACAAAAATATAGAGAGCTTGTTATGGAGGAGAAGAGAAATGGTACCAAGATATGGTGTTTGTGTTTGTTGTTCAGAGTTCATTGTCACTCCATATCCATAAAAAAGAAGAAAATGAGAGGAAGAAGAAAGAAGGGTGGAGAAGGGTGGAGAAGGGTGGCTGTGAAGTGCTATAGAATGAGGAGAATAAGGGTTGAAAATGGGTGAAGGAATTTGTCCATTATACCCATGCAAATGGCACCATAGTTTTTTTTTTTAATATTTTTCTAGTACATTACAAACAACGTAATTTTTCCCAAGATGACGTTTTTTTAAGTGGCAATTTTTAAATTTTCTTAAAATTACACGCAATTCACTGTAGATGAATAGTGAATTGTGTGTCCCTCTTTTTTTTTTTTTGACCTTTATACATATAGATAGATGTTGCATTATATTGTGTCAAGGGAGCAGAGAATTGTGTTTCCATTATTTATAATTGTTCCATCTTAGAATTATGAAGCCAATTAATTGATATTTTTATTGTCGATTGTTAGTGCATATATCAAAAGAGATCACACCATCAAATAAAAAACTCTTTTTTTATTTATCCAATAAAAGTAATCATAGCAATTCTGGTAAGGTAATTATTACTTTGCATAAAAAAATTTTAAAGCAAAATATAATCCAAAAGATAATGTAGAATCAATTCAAGTCACCACTTTATTCCATGAGATATTCAATGAATAGAAACAAAAGCAAGTGGACTCAACTGTAGAGTATACAAACATTTACATGCTGAGGGCAGCAAAAAAAAGTTAAAAAAGGGGAGGTGGGGCTTGAAAAAGGGCATGCAAATGAACAACATGGGTCTTGACATTAACGAAACATACGATGTCGTTTATGTTAAAGATTCGTTCCTCTATGTCCTCAAAAAAAACGGTACCGTTTTCATCAATGGCAAATTTGAAATTTTTTTAAAATTACACGAATTTCATTGTAAGATGAACAGTGAAATTCGTGTCCTGCTATATATCTTATATAGATTGTTTTCCATTTATATATGAAAAATGAATTTATTTTTTCATTCGCTTTCTGTCCTAAAAAAATATATTTAGTCAAATAAAATTTGATTTAATTGCTCTTGTACTTTCTTCTTTTTTCTTTGATTTCATCTCCATTTATATACAGTGCATGGAATTAACATTTCAGATTTGAGACGAATTTGAAGAGCTACCAACTGAATTAGCACATATGAATCGCAAAATGATGTCTTGTAACAGAGTAGCATGTTAGAGAGAAAACCTTCTTCATTTCCATTTTACGAAAGAGGCTCAAGAAACCAGAAAAAGCTAGAGTTGGACGAGAAAAGTTTACATATTCCCTTGTGCTTGGATGAGTAAACCTGTGAACCTGGAAATATTTTTATATTTTCCTTGAAAAAATTGTAATTATTTCTACATATTTAAAAATTTTAAACATATTTTTAATTTGAAAAATACATTTTTAGTTAAATTAATAAATTTATAAATAATTTTATATTTTTAATTAAATAAAATAATTTATAATTGTAGTATTGATTAAAAATAATGAATGATTTTTTTCAATATTTATATATTTTATATTAATTAAAGATAAGTCGATAATTAATGAATGAAGTGTTTAATTAACTAATTTAGTTCATTGGACTTTTAGTTAATTAATTTAGTTTTCTACAAATTTAAAAATTAAAAATAAGTTGATAATTAATTATAATTGAGTTTTTTCAATGAATGAAGTTCATTGGACTTTTAATAAATTAATTTAATTTGACCTTTACATGACCATAAAAATAATAAATTTCTCACAACAATTAATTTAATATCACTACATATATCATAATCTAAATTCAAAATGTCATTCGAGTGGGAACAATTTTTATCGGTTATTTTAATGGTCATTGGTTCTGGTCGTGATCTCTTGGATATCAATTAATGTTTCTGAATACAATAGTGGCACTGATGATGAGAGATCAATTAAACGTAAGGGCTTGCCAAAGAATAGGTCCGAAAGGCCTGTGACCCAACTAAACTGTTATGCAGAAAATGAATAGGAGCAAGCTTTCTGAAGCACAAAGAATAACATGTATCGTACACAAATATCAGCAGCTCTGAGAAGCAAGCAATCGCTTGTATCTAATTATCCTAAAAATATTGCAATGTAGCACAATTATGAATGAACTAAGAATTTCAAAAATTGAAGGTTGAATGGTAAATAATGAAAGAATTTTTTTTCATGATATTGAAAAAATTATGGATTCAATTCTTTGAGCATCCAGAGAACTCAAAACAATGCAGGAGACATCACATCAAATGCAATTGCCTATCAATAAAGAAAATAAAAGTAGGGGTTTAATGATAATGAAAAAGACTGCTCCCGTCAAGTTTTCACACCATGTGAAAGCGCGCACGGGTCTTCCCAACTATTGAAAACTCCCCATGTTTTCATTATATATATATATATATATATATATATATATGGAAAAATACAATAACATACCTTACGGTACTTTTTACTTAAAGGATTGTGGTATTTTTTAATAATATTTAAGAGTTTATGGTTTAATTTTACTTGTATTTTAGGGTATGTCCAACCATAAACACCAAAATGGTATTAAATTTACATCAAAATACAGTTTTTACAATACTTTTCCTCCAATCCATTATACCATTTTTAACATCAAAAAGAATATTTGTTATATCTCATTTTATAATATTTAAAACATTTATCATATTACACCCATATTTATATTCTTTTAATAAATTCATCCACTAATAATATATTTTAGTATTTATTAAATAATGTTAAACATATTTAATAAATTAATTATTTGTTAATTATATTACATCATATTTAATACTTAATTAAAAATAAAATTACATATAAAAAGTTTTTTTTTTTT
>CATIWK010205175.1:0-11545 GCA_949634005.1 Mallotus japonicus
ATGATTACACAAGGATAAAGTATCACTATCTTCACCTATCGTATCTCTTGGAAGCCATCAAGTGAGTGACAATGTTGAATAGGAAATTTTACAAGTTCAAAATAAATTATTTCTTTACTTAGTTATAAATTATTTGACTAATAATATAAATTTTAGTCATAAATTTCAATTATTGTCAAATGGTCACCAAATGTGAATATCAAAACTTCTTATATATTGCCTAATTGGTCATATGATTTTTGCAGGGAAGGAGTTAATTTGAGAGGATATTATGTATGGTCATTTCTCGATGACTTTGAGTGGGCATTTGGTTATACTGTTCGATATGGGTTGACATATATAGATTACAAAAATGGTTTAGAAAGAATCCCCAAAGCCTCTGCTTCATGGTTTAAAAATTTTCTGCATGAGGAAAATGCTACCACAAGTTCTTCCTTGTTATTCTTTACATGAGGAATAAAAAAGGGACATTCATCCTCCTAATTATTTTAATTGTATTCTAATGCTTTTCATCAAAAAGTACTTGATGCTTCTAATAAAATAATCTGTATAATCTTATATCAATATATGATATATAAAGAATTTAATGATTTTTTTTTTGTTTTGTTTTGTTTACAAGTAATGCAATATAAATAATTTCAGTCTAAGTTGTAAATGACTTTTTTTAGCTTACTAAATGTATCCACTAGCTTAGTTGTTCACAATGACTTAATTTTTTTTTCTTTGAATTTGTATATCTTCTTTCTCATATGTGTTTATTAGAGTTGAAATCAGAAAGTCCGAGTATTTCTTAGGAATATAATTTTATTAAGGGTCACTTGGTGAGTCTTGCATGAATTATAAATTGTATATATAATTTATATATTTTCCTTAAGTTGGAACTGATAAGAGGAATAGATACAAATTACGGTTAGCAATACTTTGTTGTTTCTCATTTACTACTTATAAGCTAGTGGATACATTTAATTCTTTGAACCCTACTATACCTCGAATATGTTTTTACTATCCCTTGATAAGATATATGCTGGTGTTTAACATCAATATTCCACTATAGATTCATAATTTATAAGAATTCTGGAACTATTCGCTAAAAAAAAAATTAAAATTCAGCCTATTTGAATTTCTTATTCCATTTCTTAGGGCAAATTGACTTTCATATTTCAACTAACCTTAAACCATCAAAATCTTTTTTCTACCTACCACTCATCACTAATGTATTATTTTCATTATATCTAGAGACTTTTTTTTAAGTTTAGTTGAAAGTGATTGATTTTTGGCATATTGGTGCCAAAAATCACAATCTTTTCGACCTTTTGTAAATTCATATCAAATTTTAAAATTTAGCAAATCCAACCCAATTTAACAAATTATTTACAATTTGCTTGATATATGACATCTAAGGTGAAGTTGTTGATCTCTATTTTTATAAATTTCACAACCACATTATTTAAAATCTAATTATAATAGTTAGCTATACCTAGGTCTCTCTTTTTCAATTCTTTTGATGATTATGGAATGGATACTTAAAAATCTAACCCAATTAACAATCCAAAAAGAAATAATAAATTATAAACAAAATAATAATAATAACAAAACACTTTATAAAAAAATAGAGATTTATAATATAAGTGTTGCTAAGTTCACCATATAGTGTTTTTATATGGCAGGAAATAGAGAAAGTATTCCACACTCAATTTTTTTAGGATAGAGCCTGAAGTCTACATGGCAAAACTGTCAATAATGACATAGAGACCTAGGGAGAATGCATATTTGTTCATTGCTTTGTTTAAGAAGATGAGGAACTGTTGTAAGATAATTCTTCCAGAGACTGAGTATGTGAAGATGCCCAGAGGGGGTTGGACATCAAACTCATAAAGAAGTTCCAAGGATTGGAGTTCAGGGATTTTTATGAACTATCGGCAAACGTGGAAAAATATGAGGAACTTCTTTGAGAGGAGAACCAGAGAAGAAAGGCTGTTATGGGGACTTATTTACAAGAAGTACATAGTCATGAAGTTGTTGTGGAAGATCTCACTACTCAAGGTTCTTGTGTATGTTCCATGCTTGTAAGGAAGACGCCTGACTTGTGGAACATAAGTGCCCAACCATAGTACACATTTAAGGAGTCCAAAACTTAAGAGATTTTTTATTTTCTGGTGAAAGAAAATTTTATCACTTTTCCTAAGAACTACAAAGCTGGTAACAAAAGAGGAACTAAAAGGCAGGAATTACTGTATATACCATAATTCCCATAATCATTCAACTAATAATTGTTAGGCTTTCAGAAATGTAGTGTAGGACAGGATTAACAAGGGAGTCTTAAACTTCCTAGAGAAAAAAGGAAATAATGTTGGTGGATGAAGATGTAATTGCCCTAGAGGGGGTGAATATGGCTTTTGTGATATTTAAAAGAAAATTAAGAAAATTAAACAAGGATTAGAGAAATAAATAGAAAGAACATAACCAATTAAGGAGTTTGGTTTATTAACAAACCTATGTCTCTACCTAACTCTCCTAAGTTAGGATTTTTGAACCACCACAATCTATTCACTTAGATTGATTCTTAAAACCTTGAGTTTTAGGCTCAACTCTAACCTTACAAATAAGAGTTTTTAGGCTAACTCTAAACCATAACCCAAGTTTTTTAATGGATAAACACTTAAACCAATTCCTTTAGAAATAAACCTCACTTCCCTTCTAATCTATCCTAAGGATTTGATGAAGTAGAAGTCCTATTTCTAACACACAATCAACTCTCAAAGAGTTTAATGAACAATAGAGAAATTAGATGAAAATTTGAGAGCTTAATGAATGCTAAGATAGAAGAGTTCAACAACCAACTATCTAACTCTTCAATGAAGCTCCAAGACTTGTTTATATACATTAACAACTCAAATATAACCTGACTGCGATCAAAAGTCATCTTTGTTAGTTTGAAAGCTTGCATCCATATAATCGTTTACAACTAGCTTATCTTCCTAACCACCATACAGTAAAAATGCATCATTGGTTCTTCTCAAGTACTTAAAGATATTTTTAACTACTGTCCAGTGACTTTCACCTGGGTCTGACTGGTATCTGCTCGTTATGCTTAAGGCATATGAGACATCAGGTCGAGTACATAACATTGCATACATGATAGATACAATAGCAGAGGCATATTGAATCTTACTTATACGGTCTCGCTCATCCTATGTCATAGAACACTGAGTCTTGCTAAGACTAATGCCGTGTGACATTGGCAAGAATTCTCTCTTAGAGTCTTGCATATTGAACATGCTCAATACCTTATCAATATAAGTGCTCTGACTTAGGCCAATAAGCCTTCTAGATCTATCTCTATAGATCTTGATGCGTAATATATAAGAGGCTTCACCTAAGTCTTTCATTGAGAAACAATTCCCTAACCACAATTTAATATTTTGTAATAGGGATATCATTTCCAATGAGTATTATGCCATCAACATACATAACTAGAAACACAATTGCACTCCCACTCACCTTTTTGTAGACATAAGGTTCATCTTCATTCTTAATGAAGCTAAACTCTTTGACTGCTTCATCAAAATGAAGATTCCAACTTCGAGATGCTTGCTTCAATCCATACATGGATCTTTAAAGCTTTCATACCTTTCAAGGATTCTCAAGATTGACAAAACCCTCTGGTTGTGTCATGTACACATCCTCAAGTAAGTTTCCATTAAGAAACGCTGTTTTGACATCCATTTGTCATATCTTATAATCATAGTATGTAGCTACAGCAAGGAGAATTCAAATAGATTTCAGCATAGCAACTGGTGAAAAAGTTTCATTATAGTCTATACCATATGTTTGTTTGAAACCCTTTGCAACCAGTCTTGCCTTAAAGGTATGCATATTGCCATCCATGTCAGTTTTCTTTTTAAAAACCTATTTGTACCGAATAGTTTTTAAACCATCAGTTGGGTCAATCAAGGTCCATACTTGATTATCATACATGGATTGCATTTCTGATTTCATAGCTTCTAGCCATTTCTCAGAGTCAGGACTATTTATGGCCTCTTGATAGGATGTGGGCTGACTTTGATCCACAATCAACACATCATTATTATCAGTTATGAGAAATCTAGATCTCATAGGGATTTGATGTGTCCTACCATACCTCCTTGGGCCTTGTGGTACTTGTGCAGGTTCAACAGTTACTTGTTGATCTAGCCGCGGTTCCATTCTTGGTACAATATTATTTTATGGGTCTTGACTTTCTTCAAGTTGCACTATGCTCCCACTAGTTCCTTTGGAAATAAATTCTCTTTCCAAAAATACACCATTTCGAGCAACAAACACTTTGTTCTTAGAAGCATTATAGAAGTAATACCCTTTAGTTTCTTTAGGATATCCCACAAAAATGCATTTGTCAGATTTGGGTGATAGTTTATCTGAAATTTGACGCTTCACACCCCCAAATCTTAAGAAAAGACAAACTGGGAGTTTTTCCAGTCCACATCTTATATGGTGTCTTTTCAACTGCCTTTGATGGAACTCTATTCAAAATGAATGCAGCAATTTCTAAAGCATATCCCCAAAAAGAGATTGGAAGAACAGACTAACTCATCATTAATCGAACCGTATCCAATAAAGTCTGATTTCTCCGTTTAAACACACCATTCCATTGTGGTGTACCAAGTGGAGTCAATTGTGAAATGATCCCACAATCTCTAAGATGATATATAAATTCTTGGCTTAAATATTCACCACCTCGATAAGATCTTAGGGTTTTAATATTTTTACCAAGTTGATTTATACTTCATTCTTGAAAACTTTGAACTTTCCAAAAGATTCAGATTTATGTTTCATTAGATAGACATAGCCATATCTACTGAAATCATCTGTGAAAATGATAAAGTACTCGAAATCTCCTCTAACAGTTGAGCTCAATGGTCCATATACATTAGAATGTATGAGGCCCAATAAGTCATTAGCCCTCTCACTTTGTCCAGTAAAAGGTGTTTTAGTAATTTTTCCTAGTAAACAAGATTCACATGTTTCAAATGATTCATAATCAAATGAATTCAAAAGCCCATGTTGGTGAAGCTTTGAAATGCGTTTCTCATTTATGTGGCCTAAACGACAATGCCAAAGATAGGTAGTGTTTAAATTATTAGATTTAAAATTCTTTGTATCAATGATATAGATTGACTTTTCATTAGTGTCTTCAACATTTAGAACATAAAGACCTCTAGTACGTGGAGCATATCCATAGAAAATGTTATCATGATAAATGTTGCATTTATTATTCCTACTAATAAATTCAAAACCTTTCTTGTCCAAACAAGATACAAAAATAATATTCCTACACATAGTAGGCACATAATAACAATTTTCCAAATTTAAAATAAGTCCACTAGGCAAAGCCAACTCATAGGTCCCTACAGCAAAAGCAGCAGCTCTTGCTCCACTGCCAACTCATAGGTCCACTTCGCCTCTAGTCAATGATCTACTCCTTTTTAGACCCTACAAATTAGTACAAATGTGAGATCCTGATCCAGTATCTAATACCCAAGAATCAAAAGTAGATAAATTAATTTCTATAACATGAATACCTAAAGAGGTAGTCACACAATCCTTATTCTTCTTCAGATCCTCCATATATAGCATGTAATTTCTTTTCCAATGACTTGGCTCATTGTAGAAATAGCATATTCCCTCATTTGGTGGCTTTGCTTGGGGTTCAGCTTTGGATTTAGGCTTGGGCTTAGGCTTCTGAAAGCCTTTGTGAGTCTTGCCCTTGCCCTTTCCCACTTTTTTCATACCCTTTCCCTTATTGACTATTAGAACATCCTTGCTGGTATTCTTGATGTTCTTTTTAGCAGTTTTAAGCATCTCATGCAACTCTGAAACAGTTTTGTCCATACTATGCATATTAAAATTCATGATGAATCCATCATAAGCTTCAGGCAAAGATTGGAGAATGGTATCAACAACCAATTCTTATTCAATCTTGAGACCAAGTTTGTCCAAGTGTTCAAGATGGCCCTTTATCTTGAGAACATGAGGACTGACAGAGCCGCTAGCAGTCAACTTGCAGGAGAGCAATGCCCTGATGGTATTGAACCTTTTAATTATGGCTTTCTCTTGGAATATTTTCTTGAGATGACCTATCATGGTATAAGCATCCATTTCCATCAGTTTCTTTTGAAGCTCTGACTTCATGCATCCAAGCATGAGACAAGTGACATCAACTGAATCATTGAGATGCTTATTATAAGCATCTTTTTGTGCTTTAGGAGCATTAGTAGCTGGTTCCTCTAGGCTAGGTTGATCAAGGATATATTCCTTTCTTTCCTGCCTAAGAACAATTCTTAAATTTCTGTACCAATCAAGAAAGTTAGTCCCATTGAGCTATCCTTCTTAAGGATTGATCGCAGTGACATGGTAGGTGCAGTGCTTGAAGTCATTATCTATAATAAATATATATAGAGTACATTTAGTATTTTATTATATATGAATGAGGCATAATAAAACTCCCAATAAATTTTCTTAAATTATAAACCCTCAATAAGATTTCAACAATTGAAATTTCTTAGTGGGGCTAAGATCCATATTTCACCCTACTTCAAGAAAGCTTTGGCTTAACACCTAAAGTATGGCTATTTAGGTACGTAACATTTTACCAATTACATCTCATGTAATTCTTGGATAATTATAGGATATTGACATCATATGTACCGACATATCCTATCAAATGCCCTAGGTCCAAAACCGTTTTGATAACCTAGTTAAGTCTAACTAACTCAAACATATGGATATCATTATTATCCAACTTATCTTATTTAGATGGCTTTATACACAACGTTTTGGCATAACCTATACATAGCAATCCAAATCTTTATAAGTGTTGAACAATGGGAGGCATTTTAATGACTTAATATTAAATGAGGGTTTAGTTAGTTTTTATCTTATTCAATTATTGCTATATTGCATCATATACATGGCATCACATGCATAGCATATCAACATAATAAGATAAACATGACATAGCATGGCCCATATCTAAGTTGATCTTCATAAGCCAATAAGAAGATCAAAGGTCAAGCCTAGGTGATATTACAAATACAACCTTGGGCCTTCAATTTGGATCTTCATCTTCTACCATGGACCTCCTTCTTAGGCTCCCACCTTGGATCTCCATCCTGGGCCTCCAACTTGGATTTACACCTTGGGTATTGATTTACATTATATAACTTGTTATAATTAAAACTATTCTAGTACTATCTAATAATAATAAAATAAAATAATTACAATAAATAAAATGACTTGCAGGCCATATTTTTTAGAAATTACAACCATGAAAATAAAATAATAAAATCCAATCACATTGGTCCTGAAGGTAAACAATTTACCTAATCTCTTTGAATGAGTTGTTGCCAGAATCCTTAAAACGTTAATAATTCCGTAATCATATTACAGTCTTATTAATCTGTTCAAAACATATCATTTTTTTGTTTAACACTTACACAACCACTAATTAAAAAACCCTAATTTACTATAATCACATTACAATTTAATTAATCTGTTCAAAACAAATTAATCTGTATAATCTGTTTAACTCTTAAACAGACCGCCATTGGTAAAATCTGTATAATCACAATATTTCTGTTTTAATATTAAACAGATAAAAATATAAAAGTAATTATATTTGAAAATAGATTTACCATTTTATTCAATCATATTAATAAAACATAATACATATTTTGTTTTCTCAAAAACAGTATGCATAATACAGAAAATCATAATTCTGTTTATTGTCTAATCATATTAAACAATTATAAGCGTTAATCGAATTAATGTATAATACTGTTTTTGATACAGATTTAATAAAATCGTCACAAAACAAAATTTCTTTTGACAAAATTTTCAAAAACATATTTCAAAAACGAATCATTCAACCAAACTTATATCACATATATACTTATTCAATTTAATCGAATTAAAAGCGGCTCTGATACCACTATTGGGTTTCGTGAATCAAAACGCAGTGGAAAAATAAAAATTTTATTCACAAACCTGAACCAAGATCCATGTAATTCAATCAATTGATTGATTTAGGGTTTCCAAAATCATACCATGGATGAAGAATGTGCAAGATTGTTGGAAGGACGAGAGAAGGTTCACACTGGTGTCACCCTACCTCGAGCTTTTCACTTTCTTTGATCGGATTAAGACATCTCCAAATGGATACGTCCTCTACTAGTATCCACACAAACAACCTTTGATCAAAACGAATGTGTGCTAGCACCTTTTCCCTTGAATGTCTCACAACTCAAGAATTCTGTGTTTAGTTTTCTCATATAAGAGAAAACGAATTTTGGTGGCAGAATGATAAGTATGTTAAACCCTAGAGAACATGATATATTTATAGACTTCTCAATTAGGGTTTCACTTACCAAAATGAATTTTCGATAATTTCTTATTTACCAAAATGTTTTTGGTATATTCCACTTTTAATTATGATTTGATTTAAATACCAAAACATAAATATATTTTTCCTATTTATTTAAGATAACCATTACCTCATATATATATATATATATATATATATATATATATATATATATATATATATACGAATTTATATTTATTTATTTCCACAGAGTTTAACTGGGCTTGGTAAACCCATATTCATTTTGGGCCTGTTATAAGTTTGTGACCCTATAGGTTCATATAACGTTGGCAGTGGGCCTAAAATACCAATTCAGGCCTACAAATCATAAGTGGCCTCTAGCAGGACATTATGACTACCCAAGTTATGTGGAGGCCGATAATCCGACATAACATAATTTACAATGAATATTGTACTCCTTTTGTCGCATAATATCTTGATTGAATATAAGGCATAGTTTATGTCATCCTTATACAGTTCAACCATATTATGACTTAATTCTAAGTAGACTGAGAATGATAACTCTTTAACATTTCATTCCAGCATGGCCATGCATTTTCTTTTAGTCTATCTTATCCAGGAGCCCATAGATATCTTACTCATATTAAACGAGGGACAAATTCCTTCTCAATCACTCACATTCCTCACATAACTCATTTCATATCCAACAACATTCTATTTCATCATCCTGTTAAAGACAATGTTAGAATGTGTCAAAATATAAAATAGTTTTGTAGAAATCCATAGTGATTTCAAGGTCGAAGGACTAAAACAATATTACTGTGATGAGAAATACTTATGATAATTATCTATGTAGTATTCTCATAGTGGATCAATCCAGTACATCATTTCTTAAACAAGTACCTATGAGTTGATTTAATATCTCATTTTTATGATTGGTAAAACATAATCATCAGTCAATACCATACTAGCCTTAATTCATTATTAGTCCTATATTAATGAATGACTATGGATAATTTGAATAGAACTCATATTTAATCTAAGGGTATACTTGATGACCTTAGAAAGAATTGACTATTCAAGTAATTATCATAATAAGGAAATGATAATGGAAATGTCTTTTTATTAATAAAATGATAAAGTCAAAACATAGTCATATATGATTGACCTAGTGCATATCATTAACAAGTTTCAGCAACTGTATGATAGAATCTTGATGGCGAATTTGGAAGTAAATTGTAACATCCGTGTCCTTGCATTATTAAAAATAAGTGATTAAGTAATTAAATTAAGCTTTAAATTGATTAAATAATTAATCAAAAGAGCTTAATTGTATGAATAAATAAAATAGTGAGGACTTAAATATGAGAAGGTTATAGATGAAGGATTTGAAATGAAATTTCATAGTGATATGTCACTTGGCATGCGACTTCATGACTTAGAATGTAACACCTGTTTTTTTATAAAAAAAAAAAAGATTCTTGAGTTTAAAAATGTAGAAAGAAGAAGGAGAGGAAGAAAAAGCTTCATGCTCAAGTAGTTTAAGAAATTGAAGATAGAGAGAAAAAGAGTGCGGCAAAACTAGTTGAATTTTTTGCAAAAAGGTAAGTGGTAGTCAGCTGCATGTAGGCTATTGTTCTTCTACTTTGAGTTTGCATATATTTGATATTGGTTTGGTCAATATCAATGATGGTTTTGGTTTGAAAAACTTGTAAGATATCAAGCCACCCACTAGGAAACTATCAAGAATCGAAGTTCCAACTAGAGTGTCAGTGGTTCTTTACTTGTTTCTTCTTCTTCTCGAATCTCTGCTATTTCCTTGAGATTTTTTTTAAAGAAAACCCTTGAATTTTGGTGTTGGTTTCCTTGTTATAAACTTTGAGTTTTGAGCTGTAATGTCCCTCCTGATGAACTTATTGATTATTAAGTTCTGAATTATTTGAACTTAACACATGAGATTCTTGCTGATTTTGAGTTAGAAATGTAAATACTGTTAGTATAGATGTGCCCTAATGCCATTTCTTGTAATATAAATGACATTATACTTTTATCCCTCTGGCAATAAAATATTCATTTATATAAAGTGTTTATTTATTTGAGTATTTACCCTTTAGCATTATGTTAAAAGAATTTATTATCAAGAGTTGATAATATGAGCGACAAATTCTTTTAGTACATATGCTATAAAATGTTCGTAGTTGTAGGATTAAAATATGGGTGGTATTAATCCATAGACTATCACCTCTGTCTATTTTCCTTGATCGGTATATGATATCAATAGTGGGAGGTAGTGAGCCTCATGCTACTTGATATGAGATATCAGAATAGATATGTGGATACTCATATGATGGGTGGATTGAACTGTGACATAAGATAAGTGATTGCATGGAAATTTACTTTTGTCAACAATCATTGTCTTGGATATAATGGTGCATATGGTCCTTTGACATATGGTTGGTTAGAGTTTGTTACCGCTTACATACCTGTGCTAGCCATGTATGGGTATATGGCGTGTGGTGGCTTTAGTCGGTTATAAGTAGGGATGAGGGATCGGCCAAGATGGAATTCATTACCTGGAGTGAACCGGGATACGATCCTATGCTATCTAAGTTATTCTCGATGAATAAGTACTTGGCTAGGTCCAACTTGACTTAACAAAAAAGAGTTCTCGGTGCTAGAAAGTGTTTATAATAGAAGTCATGTTTTATCGAGGATGAAACTGAAGATGAGGTTGTATGATTGAGGTAATTAGAGTTTGACTGACCATGACTGTAGCTGATGTCGAGATCTTGAAATGAAGGGACATTGAGTGCATGGTAATTATGTTCTATAGTGCTTGTGAATCTATGGATAGCATTCATTTCTAATTGGGTAATCGTGACATCTATGCTCGGGATCACTCACGACTTATGGAAAATAAATGTGATTAATTGGGATTTTCACATTTAGCTTGGAAAGATTTCCAATAATATTAAGAGTTAATATTATTTATTTCCATTGTCATTTGGACTTGAACCTAGTAAATCACACACATAAGAGTAGCACCGATAATGATAATAATTAATTTGATTGTTAATTAAAGTGTTTAATTAATTAATTAAATTAATTGAATTGGATTTTCGCTTGTGTGGGGATATAGCATATCCCGAAATCTAATTCAAAGAT
>CATIWK010205242.1:0-10601 GCA_949634005.1 Mallotus japonicus
TTTTTTAAAAAAATTCTTAAATTTTTAAAAATTTTAAAATCAAGTGATATGGATTTCAAAAAATGACAAACTTTATTCATTAATATAAATAGCGAATTTATAATTGACCTAAAATTTAATTTTAATAGTTGAATAAAAAAATTTTATTTATCAATTATTGTGTAGGTTTAAAAATTGTTGCGTAAATTTAAAAATTTAAACTAATGAATAAAATTTAAAAATTTTTATTTAACCATTAAAATTAAATTTTAGGTCAATTATCAATTTGTTATTTACATTAACGAATAAATTTGGTCATCTTTTGAAATTTATATCACTTAATTTTATAATTTTAAAAATTTAAGAAAAATGTAAAAAAATTATTTTATAGGTTGAAGAACTTTTAAAATTTACTAATTAGGTTATATATAAATATATTTCTAAAAAAAATTATCAATTTATCCATTAAAATTAGGTTGTTATTATTTTATAAGACTTAATTGTACTAAAAAAAAGTTATAGGATTTGATTGTAATCAGTAAAGTTTCAATATGCTCCATTTTTCAAACGTAGAGTTCCGATTGGAAAAAAAAAAATTAAGGTGCCAAAGTACTCTTAGGACACAAATTCAGGGTGTAAATTGGACCTTTTCCCTTTAAATTATCAAAGAAAGTTTTTATTGACCGGGTCTTCTCGACTTGACAGAAAGCAAACTGCCTTCTAGTGTATTTGATTTTTCCTTTTCAGTGTTCACGTAATAAATTTAAATGATCAGTTTTTCAGTTTACCATTATCATTTTTGATATATTTATAAATTTTTTAAATAAAATTATGACATGTAACATAATTTAATGTATATTAAAATTAATAAATTTTAACTTTAAACACAAAATTATTTTTAAAAGTAAATATAACAAAAAAATCTAATTTTTAGTAAATTTATTTTTAAATTATGGTATTTTAAATTATCTAATTAAATCAATTTTATTAAAATAATTTTAAAATAAATGTGCCTATCTGAAAAGGTGGGTAATTTGCTTCCTTTTCTTTTTTCTTTATTGTTTTTTTGGCAATGTGAAACAGAAGCAATGTGAGCGTATCCAGCTAAAAAGATCGAAAAAATGGATATTAACTATTTATTTAGGAAGTATAGACAGGATATAGGGATACAGAATTTTCAAAAAAAAAAAAAAAAGATACAGAAAATAAGGACATAAATATGAAAAAATGATTTATAATTGAAATGTTTAAATAGTATAAATACAAAAAAAATAAATTTATAAATATAGAAAATTTTCTATTAATTGAAGTGTTTGCACATTATAGTTCACTATCAAGTATATATCTTACAAATCTTTGTTTCTTTAGGATTTTACCGCACTTTTCTTTTATTATTTTTGTACCGATTAACGCTGGATTTCCGTTTGAAGGTTCTTCATGATGCATTTTTCAAGTACCAAGCAAATCCAAACTTACTACTCATGGTGACCTCTACCATGAAGGTTAAGGATTTGAGGTATCTTTTTTTTTTTTTCATATGATTCTGCTAAAATTAAAATTAATTTAATTAGATAATTTAAACTTAGATTTATTAAAAATTAGATAATTAAATTAAATTTTATTTTAACAATTTCATTAAATTTAATATTAAAAATCATTTTATATTTAAAATTAAAAATTTATTAATTTAAATAGATAAATTCATAGTTTTATAAAATAGCTCATAATTTTACATAAAAATTTTCATAAATATACTAAAAGTAATCATGGTTAAATGTATAAAATATTAATTAATTGTGTCAAATGTTAAATTCATAATCGAGAGTCCATAATCCTACATGACCCAAAAATTTATCAACAAGTTAAATCTATGTTTTCTTATATAATTATTCTGAATGTGCTATAGATGACAAATAGGTTAATAATAGATTTAAATTTATTAATCCATCTACATCTTTGAAAAGATTTCCTCATATTAGTATTATTATCATTATCATAATAATTTTCAAGACGGTATTAGCTCTTCATATAAAAATTGGTAAATTTCTAAAGTTGTAGATGAATATTCTAAACATGTGAAAAGTTTTACGCGGAATATACCATTTCATCCCTCAACTTTATTCAATTATTCCACGTCACCTCTTGACTTTCATTTTGTTCAATTTCATCTCTTTAACTTCTAGTTTTCACCTATTCAAACTCAACGCGAGTTAAATACATGCGTTTGTCTGGTGTGTAATAAAGATTAAATAGACGAAAAATAGAAGTTAAGAGATGAAATTGAATAAAATAAAAGTCGAGAGGTGATATAAAATAATTGAGTAAAATTCAGGGGTGAAATTGTATATTTGGCCAAAAGTTTTGTCGTGAACAATTATAATATTCAATAGATTGTGGAGAATAAAATTTTCTAAAGTCTAACTTGAACTGGATGTTCTCCGTAGCTAGTGCGTAGAATTTTTTTTGGGCAATAAAATGATTTAAAAAAAATAATGGAATTAAAATTTTCTATCGCAAGTTGTTTAAAATGATAGATGTGCTATGTACAGAGTTAATATTAAAAGTCTCAGTCATTTATTTTTATATAGATTTTCTTAAAATATATGGAAGAGAGTGTTGATTGCATGCAGCATTATCAGACAGCCAGGGAAGTTTTCTAATTCACTTAAAAAGCAGTTATAGATGAAACTTAATGAGTAAAGTGAGAAGAGTAATTTTTTGTGCTACTATTTACTTTTGTGACAAATAAGAAATTTGTGTTTCTTTTATCATAAAATTCATGATTTCAAGTCCGTACATATTTGTTCTAGTGGCCAAATTTCTTCACGGACATTATAGAATCTCAAATTTAAAACCTTGCATCCCCTTGTTGGTGTTCCCCTCTCCCAATAATGTATGACAAAAAATTAAAAAAAAAAAATTCATGATTTCAATGGAGTGTTATACAAGATTAGAAATGCTCTTATGTTGGCTTTTGTACTCAACAGAACAATCAACGAGATGTTGTGTTTAGAGAGTGGTTTTATAGAATAATCTAGTTGTGTAAGTTTTTCATTTCTTTTCGTAAATTTTTTTTTTCCTTTTACACAAATAGAGAAGATTGTATTGAAAGATTCACAAATACAGAAACAACAAGGCACAGAGGCCAGGTAGAAGTAATCAACATTGACTAACCTGTAAAACATAAGGATAATTAACAAGCTAAGCTTTCTAAAAAATATGTTGTTCCTTGTGTAGATTAAGCCTTGGAGAGGACTGTAAAACCCATGGAGAGGACTGTAAAACCCATGGAAAGGACTGCATAACTCCTGGGATTTGTGGATCTTCAAGCTAATCAGCTCCAGCAGTCCAACAACCACAGTAGTCCGACGATATGATCTTCAAGCTCCAGATCCAGCGATCAGATCCACCAACTTGAACAGTCCAAGAGTGAAACTTTTGCTCCATAGCAGTGATCGACTTCGCAAGATCAAGCAGTCCAGTTTCTGTATCTGCTGCATAAAGGGACTGCTTATGGGAAAGAAGCTATCACCAAGCTATCAGCAAAATATGGCCAAAATATAACTAAAAAGACATATCAAATTTATTTATGAACAAAGACTATGATAAAGCTGGTATTTGAATGGTTTTATGGCCAAAATGGCCACAAAAATCATTCAAATCCAGTAAATAAGCTATGAAGATGGAGAAATATGAACAGTGAAAGAGAGAGAAGGTAAAGTGGAGCTATCAAGTGGCCTTTTTTATGGGTAATCTCTTTCCGTAAATCTGACGTGCCTTATTAGTTACTGCTTTATTTTTTTGATTATAACATTGTCAGTTTTGGTGAAATGATATTCTTTGATTTATCGGCAAAAGAACTTAAATATTTTTATGGCCAATGTACGAGAGCGACCTTTGCCTGAGAGTCCTTTCTACGTGAGCACGACTTCATTGTTTCCAGCACAGAACATGTTGAGGTGTACTGAAATTGGGAACTATCTAAGGGGAGGTGAAAGGACTTGTTCTAAAAGAGCTAAAAAGGATAAAATACCCAATACCCAAAAAAACACACACATTCTCTAGAGGAATCAACACACACAAGGAACAACACATAAGAGGAGAGAAGAAGAAGAAGAAGGAAAAGATGAGAAAAAGAAGCTGAAGGAGAGAAACCCAGAAGAGGATTCAAGCTCCTTTGGATAACATTTCTTACTCTTATCCCTATTCTATTCTCTTGTGTGTAATTGAATATTGAATGTTGGTTTTAATAGCCATGAGTGGCTAAGTACTTTTATGTTGTTAGGATTTTGGAAACCCATTTGATTAAAGTTCATTTAATATATTAGTTCTTATTTATAAATTTCATATTGTGTATGTTGAGCTTGTTGAGTGATGTATTGTGGCCAAATGCATCCTTTATGCATTGAGAGATGGTAGATTCAATAGTCCCACATACACTTATTAGATTTTCAATGACTTGAGAAAGCTTGTTTATATCTAATCCTCCATAAGTTTGATGAATGCCTTTCAAGATAGATCTAATCTTATTGTATGATGATGATGAGAATAAGTTGTATGGTGACATTTGATTGATGCTTACTAGTAAGATTAACCTTGCTCGAGAGAAATTGTTAATTTGGTTTTTGAAAGCTTGAGGTATGCATAAGAACTTGAACTAATATGTTACTTAGCTTAATGATAATGTGGTGTACAAATCTCCCAACAACATGCCTTCAATATTATTTGTTTTCTTGCCATTTTGATTAACCATAGCCTCATTTACATTCATTTGTTTTTATAGTAATTTATTTATTTACTTGCTTCAACCAACCCATTATTGATAGCTCTAAACATATACAATAGAGGTTAATAGGTGTTTAGTCCTCAATCCTTGTGGAGACGATACTTAACTCACTACTTTATTACTTGTTCGACCCGTGCACTTGCAGATATCAACCAACAAGTTTTTGGCGCTGTTGCCGGGGATTAATAGAGCTAACTTCATAAT
Organism: Mallotus japonicus; assembly: GCA_949634005.1. NCBI lineage: Eukaryota > Viridiplantae > Streptophyta > Magnoliopsida > Malpighiales > Euphorbiaceae > Mallotus > Mallotus japonicus. The sequence continues at coordinate 4,970 of CATIWK010205242.1, forward strand.
TGATCGATATTGTTTTGGATTAGAGTATTTGTTATTTTAGTATTCTGTTTTTGATTTGTGATTTCTGTTTTAGGTACTTCAGTATTATGTATGCACAATACTCGTCATGCTAGACAAGAACCTTTACTCTTTATTCTGGACTTGTCAAAGTTTGAAAGAGAGAATCAAAGGAGATTGAAGAGTACGTTGAGTAATATGGCTGCACAAGGAGCATAACCAGCTGATGCAGAAAGAACTCTGCTAGAGTTTGCTATGCCGGGTTTAGAAGGAGCTAGACAGAGCATTGCAATGCTTAATGTCCAAGCAAATAGCTTTGAGATTAAACCAGCACTTTTATAGATGATCCAATCCACTGTTCAGTTCCATGGATTCCCTTTGGAGGACCCGAATATGCACATAGTCAACTTTTTGGAGATATGTGACACATTCAAGTACAATGGAGTCTCCGATGATGCTATTCGATTAAGGCTTTTCCCATTCACTCTCAAAGATAGAGCCAAGGCATGGCTAAATTCTCAACCTCTAGCATCAATTACCACTTGGGATTCACTTGTAAAAGCATTTTTAGCAAAATACTTTCCTCCCGTAAAGACAACAAAGATTGTAAAAGACATCACCACATTTCAGCAATATAAGAATGAATCTTTATGTGATGCATGAGAGAGATTCAAAGAATTGCAAAGAAGTTGTCCACACTATGGTCTTCCCAAAGATGTTCTCATTCGAACCTTCTACAATGGTGTGATGAGGTCTACAAGAGACACAATTGATATAGCTGCAGGGGGATCTTTAATGAGGAAAACTCTTGATGGTGCTTTTGAACTCTTGGAGGAGATGGCTAACAACAATTGTTTATGGCCTTCAGAGAGGCATTTGACTCCTAAATAAGGAGGAAAACTTAGAGTTGATGATGTTACTTCCATTCAAGCACAACTTGCTGCACTAAACAAGAAGATTGGTGACTTAGCTATGAGAAGTAATGCTATCCCAACATTATCTTTAGCTATGTATTGCGAACATTGTCATGTGTTTGATCACTCAACTCTTGAGTGTGGTTTTGGAGGTGGAAGTGTGTATGGAGATGGAACTCTTAAAAATTACAGCTTTGTTGGAAACCAATTCCAACCAAGGCAACAAAACAACAATCCTTACTCAAACACTTACAACCAAGGTTGGAGGAACCACCCCAATTTCTCATGGAGTAACAACCAAAACTCTCAAAGTTTCTCAAATCAATTCCCTAAACCAACACCACCACCTGTATTTCAAGCCAAGTCTATTGATGAGAGATTTGCTACTGTAGAGTCAAAGTTTGAGTCAAAATTTGAAAAATTCATGGAAGCTATCAGCTCAAAGATTAATAGCCAAAATGAGAAGTATAACCAAATGTTCAAGCACTACTCTTCATCAATCCACAATATAGAGTTTCAACTTGGCCAACTAGCAAATGTAATTGCTACTAGAAGTTAAGGCCAATTTCCAAGCAACACAGAAGTAAACCTGAAAGAGCAAGTCAAGGTAATCACCTTTAGAAGTGGTAGAGAAGTTCAAGGTCAGTAACAATTACGATTGAAAGCTGATAAAGAAAAAGAGCAACAAGAGGTAAAAATTGAAGATGCGCAAGTTGAAACACAAGAGAAGAAATCTGAAGAATCAAAAGGAAAGCAAGTGGAGTAGCCCCTATTATTGATATATCAAAGTATGCTCCAAGGCTACCTTTTCCTTTGAGGCAAAGGAAGATGAATGATGATGAGTAAAGGTTTGCTAGACTCATAGAAACCTTCAAGAAGCTAGAGTTAAAGATACCACTCTTGGAAGCTTTGAATGAAATGCCAAAGTACGCAAAGTTCCTCAAAGACATTATCATCAACAAGCGAAAAGGGAATGACAATGAGACGGTACCTCTAACGGAGACTTGTAGCTCCATCATTTCAAGAAAATTCCGATCAAGCTCAAAGATCCAGAGAGTTCTACAATTTTTTGCACTCTTGATTATAAATAATTTCCTAAATGCTTGTGTGATTTAGGTGCTAGCATTAATCTTATGCCTCTTTCTCTTTTCAGGGAGCTTAATCTTGGAGAGGTGATAAACACCAACATGACTCTTCAACTAGCTGATCATTCGATTAAAAAACCATATAGAGTAGTTGAAGATGTGCTTGTTCGAGTTAAAAAATTCATATTCCCAGTAGACTTTATGATCTTAGACTATGAGCAAGACAAGCATTGCCCCTTGATCTTAGGAAGACCTTTTCTTACCATCGGGAGGGCTTTGATAAATGTGCATAAGGGGAAGATCACATTGTGAGTTGGAGAGGAGTATGTAGAATTCACTATGTCCAAGTTGATGCAACAACCCTTATGTGAAGAGGAATTATGTATGAGAGTGGAGGTAGTTGATGACTGTGTAAGGGAAATACAAGAAAAGATGGAGCTAGAAAAACATGTTGAACATGAACACCTTGAAGAAGAGTAAGGGGATCGTATCTCTAAACCTGAACTCTTAATTCAAAGTGATTCACCAACACCGCCATTTGAGTTATACTTACCTTGGAGAAGGAAACACTCTTCCTATTATCATCTCTAATAAACTTACCAAGGCACAAGAAGATCAAGTTTGTGAAGTAGTTAGGAAGAGATGGAAGGCAATGGGTTGGCAAATCTCAAATATCAAGGAAATTAGTCCCTCTTTTATTATGCACCGTATAGGAATGGAGGATGGATACAAAGCTACAATAGAGAGGCAAAGGAGGCTCAACCTAAATATGCAAGAAGTAGTTAAAAAGGAGATAGTTAAATTGCTAGATGCTGGAATAATTTGCCCTATCTCCGATAGTGAATATGTTAGCCCAATTCAATGTGTCCAGAAGAAAGGAGGGATGATGGTTGTTGAAAATAAAGAAGGAGAGATGATTTCTAAAAGGGTGGTGAGTGGTTGGAGAGTATACATTGATTATCGGAAACTCAATAATGCCACATGCAAGGATCATTTCCCTCTTCCCTTTATAGATCATATGCTTGAAAGGATAACTAGACATCCATACTACTATTTTTAGATGGGTACTCTTGCTACAATCAAATATGTATCACCCTTGAAGGTCAAGAGAAAATGACATTTACATGTCCTTACGGCACCTTTGCATATAGAAGAATGCCATTTGGATTGTGCAACACTCCCGCTACTTTCCAAAGGTACATGACATCCATTTTTTCTGATTTGATAGAGAATATAATGGAAGTCTTCACGGATGATTTCTCTATTTTTGGGGATTCATTTCAGTTATGTTTGTCAAATTTGGACAACGCATTGAAGAGGTGTAAGGATACTAACTTGGTGTTAAATTAAGAGAAATTCCATTTCATGGTGGATGAGGGTATTGTCTTGGGTCACAAGATTTCTCATGTTGGTATAGAGGTGGACAGAGCTAAAATTGAAGTTACTAAAAAGCTACCTCTACCAATACCAATCAAAGGAATACAAGGGTTTTTGGGACATGCTTGATTTTACTGAAGATTCATAAAAGATTTCTCTCAAATTACTAAGCCCTTAACTTATTTATTGGTTAAGGATGTGCCTTGTAACTTTGATGAATCTTGTTTGCTTACTTTCAATAGGTTGAAGAAAGCTTTAACTTCAACACTAATAATCTCCCCTCCTGATTAGACACTCCCTTTCGAGTTAATGTGTGATGCCAGCGATGTTGCTATGGGAGCCATTCTTGGACAGAGAAGAGATAACAAACACCATGTTATCTACTATGCTAGCCGAACCCTTTCAGACGTGCAGTTGAATTACACAACCACTGAGAAGGAGTTGTTGGCTGTGGTTTTTGCCATTGAAAATTTTCATTATTATGTTTTAGGATAAAAAAGTATTGTTTACACTGACCATGCAGCACTAAGATATCTATTTGCTAAAAAAGATGCTAAACCAAGACTAATACATTAGGTTTTATTGCTGCAGGAATTTGATCTCCAAATTAAAGACAAGAAAGGCAGTGAGAATGTTGTAGCTGATCATTTGTTGATATTGGAGCAACATGAAAAACTACCACCTGACAAAGGAGAAATCAATGATCAATTTTAGGATGAATTCCTTTTTTCTGTTGAGTATGGAAAACCTCCATGGTATGCTGATATCGCAAATCATTTAGCTTGTGCAGTAATGCCACAAGAGCTGACGTATTCTCAGAGAAAGAAATTCCTTTCTGAAGTCAAGCACTATTAGTAGGATGATCCAATTCTCTATAAAATATGTGCTGATGGTCTTATGAGGAGATGTGTGCCTAATTCAGAAGTCACTTCCATACTTACACATTGTCACAGCTCTTCATATGGTGGCCACTTCGAAGCATCAAGAACAGCATTAAGAGTACTTGAAAGTGGATTCTTTTGGCCTTCGTTGTTCTAAGACGCAAGGGAATTTGTTCAAAAGTGTGACAAATGCCAAAGAATGGGGAACATAAAAAGGTGTGATGAAATGCCACTTTCAAACATTCAAGAAGTTGAGCTTTTGGATGTTTAGGGTATGGACTTCATGGGACCTTTTGTTAGAATAGATGTGCCCTAGTGCCATTTTTAATGTATAATGACATTGTAAATTATCCCTATGGCAATAAGATATTCTTTTAAATAAAGAGTTTATTTATTTGAGTATTTATCCTTTAGCATTATGTTAAATAAATTTATTATCAAGAGTTCATAATATGAGCTACAAATTTATTTAGTATATATGCTATAAATTATTCATAGTCGAATAGTTAATATTTGGATAATATTAATTACACTATCACCTCTGTCTATTTTCCTTGATTAGTATGTGATGCTAATGGTGGGAGATAGTGAGTCTCATGCTACTTGATATGAGATATCAGAATAGACATGTGGATACTCATACGATGGGTGGATCGAACAGTGACGTTAGATTTATGATTGCAATGATATTCACTTATAGTCAACAATCATAGTCTAGGTCATGATGATGCATATAGTCCTTTGACCTGAGGTGACACGATCATCCACATTTAAGTGGTTAGAGTTTGTTACCGCTTACATACTTGTGTTATTCATACATGGGTATATGGCGTGTGGTGGCTCTAGTCAGTTGATTGTAGGGATGAGTGTTTAACCAAGATGGGATTCCTTGCTCGGAGTGAACTGGGATAGATCCTATGCTATCTAAGTTTATTCTTGATGAATAGAGTTCCTGGCCAGGACAAATATAACATAGTCTGAAAGAGTTTCGGTGCTAGAAAGTGTTTCTAGTGTTTGTTATATTTTATCAAGAATAACTTGAGATGAGGTCATAGGATAAAGCTATTAGAGTTTGACTTAAACTTGACTCTAGGCTTTATCAGGATTTTTAATGAAGGGATTTTAGTGCACGGTAATTATGACCATGAGGTTCGTGTGAATCATATATGCATTCATATTTAATTGGGTAGTTGTGATATCGATGCTAGAGGTCACTCACAACTTATGAGAACTAAATGTGTATAATTGAGATTTTCACATTTAGGCTTGAAAGAGTTTCAAGTAATATCAAGAGTTGATATTATTTTCTCATTGCCAATTAAACATGAACCTAGTAAGTCACACTTAAAAGAGTTATTCCATATCACCTTATTAATCT
>CATIWK010205256.1:0-19743 GCA_949634005.1 Mallotus japonicus
TTGCTATCTTTGCTAAGTTTAGTTCTCTTTTGTTATTTCAATTCCTAGTAATTTTTTTTAGGAGATGAATTTACAATCTGAGTGTTCTTGCTTTAAAAATTTGAAGGACTTTGTGTGTGGGAAGTCTTAACAGTTATATTTATTATTCTTGATTAGAGGAGAAAAGAAACAATTAAATTAGGATGTTTGAATGTTTTGCTAAGGATGATTCAACCAGGTGGAGCAGGTCCTGCTGCGATGGTGATTCCCATGTGCTGCAATGGTGATGTCGCAAAGTGGTAAATCGGGCAATGATCTTAGCCGCTTGCAACTTCCAAGGTATTGTAGCTCAAGGTTATTTATTTGGATTTAATTGGATAATGATGATGATGATATAGTGGCGGATGTATGGAGAATGCAATGGTGGAATTTGTGCTCACCACATGTTTGATGAAATGCCAAAGAAGAGATTTTCGTTGTTATTTCAAGATTTCTGAGTTAATTTAGATGTTATTTATTTTTTCTTTAGTTTACTGCTATTTTGATGAAATCAGATAGTGTTCATGCATGAAAAAAATGAAACTTTTATGAAGAATGGTGATGTTTTGGATAGTTCATGAAGGGCAGGTGGTGGTGAATGGTGATGGTTTTAACAGGATGGCGTAAATGAGAAGATAAGATAAGGGATTCAATTGTAAATTATATTTGCTTCCAAATAACAATTTAATCCTTTTTGTATATTTTATTATTTATATATATATGTGTCAGCAATTTTTTCTATCTTTACTTGCTCTAAGACGTATGAATGTCACACACTGGTACACTCTGGCATGTCAGTAGCTCAATCAGTTAAAAATGATGATTTAAGGTGTTAAATAGGTCCAAAATTGAAGTTTATATGCTCTATTGGTTAAAGTTAAAGTTGGGGTGTGTCATGGGTCAAAGAGGTAAAGTTCAGGTGTGAAATAGAGCATTCGGCCTTTCATAAAACTAACCCAATTAAAAAAAAAAAACTCAAAATCATTCTCTTCCAAAAAGCAGCTGCACCCCTTTTTCTGTTTTTTTTTGTCAGACCCTTTTCTCTGTTTTCTCCTTTCTTTTTCATGAAACCCTATTGATTTCATGGAAAATTTGATCATTCTTTTGGATTGTTTAAGGCTCAAAGAATCAGTAGGGTTGAAGAGATAGAGGTGTTTGGAGTCCAAATCAGAAAGTGAAAACAAAAAATACTTGAGACTTTCAAGGTTAGAGCAGAGTTGAAGCTACTGAGCGAGATCGCCAGAGATATGATCGGAGGCAAAGAGAATAGCAACGAGAGCAGGAACCTTGGTGCAGTGCTTAAGAAGCTAGTCTGTCTTTAAGATACCAGCACGGGGAGTTGAGAAAGAAGAATGGTTATCAGAGGACACAAAATAATGGTTTTCCTTTCCCTTTCAAAAAAAGAGAAAAGGAGAGAGATTTTAGAGAAATCGGGCAATGCTAAGGTGTTGATGGAGGCTGCTCCACAAGAAGATGCATAGAGATGACAAGGTGGTGCTCTGGACATCCAATCAATGCTATCAGATTCACCGGCGGAGTTCTCAACTTCAATTCCAATTTCGATCTCTGCCTAAATTAAATAATTAAAGTTTGATCCATATGCATATTGGCTCCTTGATCACAAGATGATGAGCCGTAGACCAGAGCATCGTGCAGCTGTTAGGAGGGGTATGACAAGCGTGGTGAAAATGACCAAGAAGCTTGAGGGCAAAAGTGCTTCAAGTGCACTTTCCATGAAGTTCATGAGATTTAAGACATGAGCGCAGGAGTTAGCTCCACTACAGGTTTCGATTTATAAATTTTTTGTTTGTTAAATTATTTATGCAAAGCTACCGACTTCAATTCCTTTGTATTGAGGGTGTATTATGTTTGTATACATAACAATACCGAATGTGAGACTGAATGTTTGAGTGTGAGGGAGGCCCTGAGTTGGTTGAAGGACAAGAGCTTTCCTAATCTGATTGTTGAGATGGATGCACAGCAGGTGTTCTATAATTTGTCTCAACCAATTTTTAATTCCTATTATGACTAGAGTAGCGTCTTCTGTGTCATATTGTATGGTTTGGGAATCATCCATTCCAGACTTTCTTGTTCAAGTTCTGTTTTCTAATTTAATGCATATATGAAGTTTATTTCCTTTAAAAAAAAATACCAAGTGCATAACTAGTGTGATCTTGCAATTTTGCCAAGAAAAAGAGGGCAAAAGATGGGAAAGGGTCGTGGATGTAATGTTTTTCAGACATGTATTAATATTAATGACATGGAAAATAATTTAACAGAAGTTAATTTAAAATTAACGGAAGTTAACGCGAGGATACCAAACTTATAAAAATAAAAGTTCAGGGACTTAATTAAAGGCAAAATTTTAGTAAGGACCTATTGAACAAAAATCGATAAGTTCAGGGACCTAAATATGGTTTTATCCCAAAAAAAATCATTTAACTGCATTAACAGCAAGATGTGTGATACATGACGTGCTATATAAAATAATGTACACATTAATAGAATGTACAAATTAAAATTGGGAAACGCACAATGGATCATCAATATCACTTTAGGCATTGTGCTTTGCAAGTTCCTTCTTGAGGTTGAGGGCCTCCATAGCATACAAAGCCAACTTCTCCTTCAAGTTAACTGTAGCCTCTCTATACTCCTTGTTCATAACATCCAACTCATTTATTGCTTCCTTGTACCTAAATCGAAAAGCATCTAAGCGTGCTTGCATTCCTCGAAGCTGCATTCGAAGTTTTGCCTTCTCTTTGCTGTTTTTGACTTCATCCTGCTTTTACAAATTTCTTTAGTTCAGGGATAGCATACTAGAAAAATGCTCAAAAGAGAGAATACTTTAACCTCAAGCCGCATTCAAAGTCATTGATCAAAACAATTTATAGTTTGAGATATGTTGGGAACAGAGCAGGCAGGGTTTGCCCCACCATACAGTTTGTGAAATTACATGTTTTGAGGTTTGAATGTGTGCCTGTTCCCAGCAAAAATGCAGAATTTTACAGCTAAAGTATTCCAACCTTCTATTATGTAATACTTCTCGGAAGCAAAAACCAAAGTGGAATTCAGCAAAGAAGAGGTGCATGAGCAGGTAGATCACCATACAGTTTGGCACATTGTTCAGGCGCCATGGAAAAGGTTTTGAGGCTTAGAACAATGAACGATCTGAATCCTGATGAATATAACTTGATGTCTTGATCAAGATAACTGATACTAGAATGATTGACATGTCCCATTCAGTTATCCATGTGCATCTTATTCAAAGTTTCAACTTATTCTATTTAGCATGATTTCTCGATCTAATATATTTGTTGTCTTAATTTAAAGACATCAATGAAACACAGGATTTGGTTTCAATGAATGTAAAGTTATTCCACAACGCACCAAATTGTGATTTAGAAGTCAGATCCTTATAATAAGAAAATTATGTTACCATGAAAGCAACAAAGGACTACAACCAGTGAGTAAAAACTTACATTCTGCATCATGGCTTCCATGCTCGAAATTTTTGCATTCAGCTCCTCAACTTGAGCTTTCGCACCCAACACCTGGCATAAAGTTAGTCAGAATAACAAACGATTCCGAGGAATATAGTTGTCAAATGAGTAAATGAAGTTATGATCAACCTACCATGCCATCGCAATGTTTTCTTAGAAATTCCACTTCACTCTCATTACTCTGATACTTTTCAATTTGTGCCATCAATTTATCCCTTTCTATTGTTACACTTTTTAGTTGGTTTTGAAGATTCTGTTGAAAGCACAGACAATCATTTAAACAGAAAATCACAAATTCTAAATTGCAGATGCTTGTTCCTCAATTTAGGGCAATAAATGGCATCCTTGTTTTCCTCATCAACGTAACCCAGTAAGCAAACTAAAAAAGAGATGGAGATCAAAAGCTCAATTGGATGAATCCAATGCTCACCAACATGACATCAGCATGATGCTATAAATGCATTTATATTAAAAGCTAAATTTTATAAGATTATTCGTTACGATATGATTAAAAAACAAAAATAAATTTTAATAAAAAATTGGTACTAGTAACCATAAATGATGCACGAAAATTTCAACTAGTAAGCATCATTTCATAAATGTTTTTGCATCAAAAACTTCAAAAAACTCCTAAAAACGTATCAAGGTCATTTTCACATTATTAAAAAATTAGAAAACATTTTCCAATTTGAAAAATGCATTTTGAACCTAAAAGTCATTTTGCAATTCTGAACCCTTGTCCAAATTCTCTAAGAGTTTGTTTGTGGTGAAAAATAAAGATAGGAATCATAATCGAAATTGATGATTTTTAATGTTTGTAGGCTAAAATTACATGGGAATGGAAATATAATTCCCTCATCAATGGGAATCAATTATTCCTCTTACATCCTTAATAAATAAATTTTCATTTCTCTAAGAATCAAGTCAAGCCAATTATAAATTGGCCAAATATTTAAATATTAAGATATATTATTTAAAATTTATAAATAAAACATATAAATTAATAAAAATAATTATTAAAATGTTTAAATAAAAAACAATAATTAAAAAATAAATAATTTTTGTAATAACTTTCTAGAAATTATAATAATATTTTAGTAAATAAATAAATAATTTTAAAAATATTTTATAATAGATAATTATAATATTAATATTTAATAATATAAAAACAATTATAAAAGTATTTAATTGATAAATGATATTGATTCTCATTCTCATTCCATAATGATCCAAACATCTTGTTAAAATTTTTATTCCATTTCTATTCCAATTCTAATTTCAGAATATGAAGTAAACGAGTGGTAAATTAATTCTTTTATCTTTTCATTGGGCACACTCTTCTTTTGACTTTCAATCTAGTTTCCACAAGCATAGTGAAGCTCAGTAAAAAGCGTATCAAAATATTGATTTCAAAATTTCAAGGCAGAAAGAATGAACAGAATAAATTAAACTGCCAATAAAAGCATCACCTCTAGGGATTGTTTGCTCTCAGCATCAGCTCTTATCAAGTCATCTTTTAGTTGATCAATTTGTAGCGACTTCTCCGCACTGGAAAAACAAAGACGGGAGCAGAAGTGTTTAACTTGACAGATAAATTCAAATCAGATGTCAACATTAAACTTATTGAAACAGACAGGAATAAATGAGCCAGCAACTGTCTCAAACTCTTGAATCAAATAATAAAATACCAAAAGAAGCTTCGCAGCATAATAAATCCATCAAGTTAGAATTGCCATAATGTATTGCTAAAACAATGCAATGCATGCAAAATTTCATTACAAAACAGGAGACATGTTTTTAAACCCTAACCATTACTCCAACTAAATGTTTATTTAATTTATAAAAAAATTTTGAGCCAACTAAACAGAGACAAACAATCAACAGACTAAAAATTATATAAAACATGTAACAAATTAAAAAATTCTCTTAGTCTTAAAACATCTTAAAGCTATGTTTTCCGAACAGCATTTAAATTTAAGCTGTCTGAAAGTATATGTACATATATATTAGAAATACATTTCCAAGAAATTCTATCTAAGAATAATATTTTACTTCTCAGTTGGAAAACTAGACCATTTTGGAACAGGAAAAAGAACCACATAGCTAAATACCCACAAATTCACTTAGCAATTGGATGCCACTTACAACCAAACAAATTAGTCTTTTGTGTAATTTTCTAGCGTGTTCAACAAGAAATATATGATTTGGTCTAAGAGAAGAAAAGAATTTTCAATTTAGTCCCTAAAGGACTGCACCGTAGAAAACAAGTGTTTCAGAGTCCAACTTCATAAAGGACAAGCTCTAACTTGATTGAGATTGGGTTCAATTTATCCCACACAAAAGTTATGCAAGCCTCAAGCTTTAAACTAAACCAACTCAGGGCTTCTCAACACTTCCTTTCCATTTTTAGATTCTCTTTTTAGTCTCTTTGCCAACATTCATATTAAAGAAATATTAACAGTACAAAAGCCAGAGAGTAATTTTCACACAAAAATCCATCATATGTATTTGATCAAATAAATAAAAAATAAAGCTGGAATTATATGCGTTGTATGCTTTATAAAGAACAAACCTGGATTTCATCTCCCATTTTTTATTCTCCTCAGAGCATGTCAATCTTTCTTGGAGGACAATGCATTCTCCCCTACAAGACTCTAACTCGCTTCTTGCCTGACATTTCACCACTTTTCACTCTTAGATAAATATATATGCTACTGGAATAAGAAATCAGTGGTTCCCCAACATACAAACTGTGAAATCAATCATGTCAAGGATAAATTCAAATGTAAATACCAACATATGCGTGTACGTATGCATACACATTTACAGCAATGAAACTTGGTCTAACAATTAACAGCGAGTCAACGTAAAATTAAATTACCCACTTAAACTCTAATCATGTGTTTGGATTTAATAATAATTTTGTTATTCCAAAACCTCATGTAATTAGGTCCCCAAAAATACAATCATATGATTTTAAATGTGCCAAACAAAATATTTTGGCATTCAAATCCACGGGTCCCAATGTTAATATCCAAACACACCATACAAGTATCTCAATTGTCAAGTCTCTACAGAACTAGTGCAAAACCATGAAATATTTAATTAATACCTAATCATTACCCTAACAACTACAAATGCCAAACCAGATGATGACATAATTTTGAATTTTGAGTGTCATATTTGAGAATCCCAACACATCATACAAATAGGCCAGATGGCTAAGAAAAGCCAAACCATATGTGAATTTGTGATCTTATGCGACATTTTCAACTTTGACAGTTTTAGCCAAACTGCACCAACTAGTTGCATTTGTATCCTGTTGATTGAAAATGAACAAAAATATAAAGTTTATTACAGTTTTTAAATATATAAAAAATCAATCTTAAAAATTTTACTTTTTTTCATCCTTTCGTCTCTTCACCATTTTCTTTCTCCTCTCTTCACTAGAACCAGCATTTTTCTTAATTGAAAAAGAGTACACTTGAAGACAATGTTCTACCAAATTCCAGGGAGCAAACTAGATATGGAGAATTCACATAAGATTCCCATGATATTTTTTCCCCAAATTAAACTACCCTAAGCATGGAATTAAGTTTAAGGTCATCCAATAGCACTGACACAAGTATTAATCCTAATCCTTTTTACTGTTTATTCTAGTCTTACTGGTAACACAACCTATGATGTCCTACCGTGCATGTTGGCGGAGGTGTTACATTATTCAGTTCAATAATTTAAACAATCTAGACTGAAGTACATTAGATAATATGGTGCAGTTCTTTAAAAAAAAAAAATTAAAACAATTTAGTTTGGTATGAAACTTTTCCAAAATTATTTTTAAAAAGTCTGGTTTATATGTACAAAAATAAAACCAATTTCTAAACTGATTAGAAACTTTACTATCTTTTGATAAAATTATTTAACTATTTTGTTTATCTATTATTTTACAGTAGAATAGAATAAAAATATAACCCCAATATTCAATATGTTATTTCATTTATATGTCCTAAACAATCATCATGTATCTACCAGCAATCTGCTATACAGAAACCTTCATGTACATAATTGCCTATACCAGATAAGTAACCATCATACATGGCAAAGGAACAAGTGATTTTCTACCAATATCTTTAGTTCATCAATGACATGGCTGCTAAAAGAAAAATATCTAAATATAATGCTTGCAAGGAAATAATAGTAAACAGCACAAATTAACTCTCAGAACACATGCAAACCAAGCAAAATTTTTTGGTAATAAAATGTTGAAGCTTACCTCTGACAATGCTCTAGACAATGATGTAATCTCCATGTTATATAATTTTGCTTTCTCTTCTATGGCTTCAACAGAAAATTTCTCCTTGGCAGACCATATAGCCTTTTCCTCCTCCATTTCCAAAAGGGAGTTGGTAAATTGCTGCACAATAGACATGATCCCATTAACAACATTGCCAATAAACCAAAAACAAATATATATAATGCCACAGTACCAATGCTAACTCTTCTTTTTCTTCTACTAATACTTTACTAGAAGCTTCCATTGTTTGCTGACTGAGAGTAGATTCTTCCAATCTTTGTCTCTGAATCGAGAGAAAAAGACTAAGATGAGAAAAATAGCAATTATTTCAAATTAACAATAATAATCCAACAACACTGGCAAGGAAAAATAAGGGGCAGAATGCATAAAAAATTACTAGATGCGAAGCTTCATCCTGCAACGCATTCAATTCTGCATTTGATATTTCCAACTTTTCAGAGAGTGCTTCCAACTCTGAAGTCAGACTGTCATTTCTAGACACAGCCTCTTCCCTTTCCTTGTGTGCAGCAGCTAGTTCCTCTTCCAGAGAAGCAATCATTGTTTCCATTTCAAATGCAAAAACTTCGAGCTTTTTATATTCTTCCTAAACAACGCAAGAAAAAAGGGGGGAAGAAAAACAGATCAGAACTGAAACACAGTCAAAAAGTAATGGTCCTCCCCTGACCACTGAAAGGCCCTTGTTATAGGTATAGATACCTCCATCATCTGCATTTTATGTTCTAAAGAAACTGCAGCCTTTGTCTTTTTTGGATCAAACACCTTCGAACTCCCCTCGACAACTGAATCACGCCTTCTACCAGCAAGCGACTCACGTTTGCTGATGTCACGCTCAAGACGAGTATTCTGACCATGTAATCGTTTTACCTCCCTTTCAGCAAAAGCTTTCTCACCCTACAAGTGGGAAATATCAAATGATAATTTTGGATTTTAGCTCTGCTTTCTAGCAAATCTGACCATTTGCTACAATACCTCTAGTTTGGTTTTCTCCTGGATGGCACTCCTCAACTTGAACTCGGTCTCTTTTAACTTAACCTTCGTTTTCTCAAAATCTTTTCTCAAACTTTCCTTTTCCTTGGCCAAGGAACACAATGACATTTCCTTTTCAAGACCCTGAATTTGAGAAAGCAATTTTTCTTTTTCCAGATCATGTTGCTCAGAAAGTGCCTGCGGCAAATAAAGAAGTCAGACTAGGGCATCAACCAATATATAGAATACATTTGAAAGAGAACCAACTACACTTACGCTCAAGAGCTCTTCATAATTTTTAGTTTCATGTTGCATTTCTTGTATTTGCTTCTGGAAATCAACAGATTGATTATACAGAAGAAGCTGCATCACAAAGATACTCAGTAAATCAGATGTGATCCTATCTTATATACCAAAGATAAAAATGGCCACACCTTCTCACTCTCAACTTCAGCAACTTTCTGCCTCATGCAACAGTATAACTTCTCATGATTACTGGTAATCAGTTTTTGCTGCTGAGAGCTCTGACACATAAGAGTCCTGAAATCCTGGATTACAATGAATTGTTATTAAACCTTCAGGTATAACAGGAATCAAGTGTCTATAGAGATACGTACAGTATGTTTCCAAAAGAACAAACACCTTATCACACATGAAGAATAAATATAAAAAAAATTGCAAACGCAACATAGTTATTAAAGGCACAAGGCACAAAGGGGTTCCTAGAGCCTAGGCGCAATGCGCAAGTACGCGCCAAAGTGACATGAGGCACAAAGGCACAAAAGAGAAGAAAATAAGAAAAATTCAATTTGGCATGAATAAGATGTTTATATGAAAATCAATGCTAGAGACCTGTAAATGAAGAAACCATTAAAGAAATTGACAAAGAAACAGCTGTAACCAAAATATTACAGAGGATTGCAACTCATTAATATCAAGTATCAACCACCTTTTAGTGGTGCACCTAGCGCCTCATGCACTATGCACAATGCTGTTTATTGTAACAAATTCTTTTATGGAATAGAGACTTTGAGGAGTACTCACATTAAATGTATTAAATATCTCAGAAAAATTCTGGAAAACCTCATCTAAAAGTAAGGAAACACCCTCCACAACTTTTCTGGAGTTCTCAACTTCAGACTCTATATCTTGGATCCCAATTGAAAGCTGAATCTCAAAGTCAGAAGCCACCTTGAAAAATACAGTTAAAATCAGTTCCCAAGGATTAGACCAATCAGTTAAAATCAGTCAATGATATGACAAAAATGATTTACTTCATCTAAGTATGACGAAAAATCCAAGGAACAAGGAATAAGTGAGAATCCTCACGGACATTTACAGAAAAGCAGGAAAGAACGTACATCAATTGTTCTTGCAGATCTCATGGAAGCAAGCCGTTCTTGAGCTGTCCTAGCCTCCTTCCATGCATTCTGGAGCTCTTCATGAAGCTGAGAATTTTTAAAGCATACAACATTACAATTTGGGGAAAAAAAAAAGATAGAGGCATGGTACACATTAACAAGAGCAAATAATGAAGTGAAAAAGAACATATTTTCTCTGCATGCATATTTTTCAAGAATTACAGAACTTATATTAACAGTTCAAAAAAAAAAAAAAAAAAAAAAAACAACCCAAATATACGATATACATGATTTTAACCTATTACTAACCTAAGTTTTTCAAATTATTAATTGGCAGTACTATGCATCTTTAATGAACTGCATACAATTGCCAGGACAAGGTCTTTGGAAGCAACTTTATACTTATAGGATGAAAGTATATCCACCTAAATATGACTTCTCCTTCTTAATCATGGATTCCAAGAAAAAAAAAGGGCATCTAGGAATAAAATTAAGTAATAATAGGAATCCTAGCAATATACATAATTTACTAACAAAATATTCTGGACTTTAGGCCAGGAAAAATAAACTCTATGAAAGTATCCAATAGAGGATGACCCACATATGGTACCCAAGTTCATTAGAAAGAACTTGAAGCCCAAGCAGTAGCACAACCCGTCATAGAGCTCAATTATGTTCTAGCTTTTCACATATTTATTTGCCTATTGATGGCGAACTAACAAGCCAAATTATTGCAGCAGTTGATACCAAGGAGTCAAATTCATCTATGCAGACTCCTGTTTCATCTTGTCAAGTTCACCAGACAGGTGTTTGAGATAAACGGTATTAGACTATTAGTTCATCAAATGACCACCATTGACATCTTAAATATCACAGATCGGCAGAAAAATGTTTACCTCTTCAAACTTCTCCCTGGCACATATATTTTGCTCTGTTGCTAGCTCAACAACGCTATCCAGATTTTGCTGACTTGAGGATTTTTCCATTTCTAAGGTCTTAATCTGAAGGTGAACAACAAACTATATATCACATACTAGTAGTCCAAAACCAGATATTGAAAATTGCTAAAATATACTTCTATAAGAATATGTACTAGAAAAGAAAGAAAAAATCACAATCAGATGCAGAAATAATGGAACATGAAGTATGGAGTGGGAAAAAAAAAGCAACCACCAACCTTTTCTTGTAGTTGTTTGATGATGTGAATTGCCTCTGACTCCCTTAAATTTTCACATTTGTCCACATAATTGGAACTTTTATAGCCATTGCAGGTGATACATCCATTACAATTAGCAGACTTGTAGAAATCAGCCTCAGCCAGCTGTCTTCTTAAACTATCAATCTGTATCTCACTCAAAGTTCTCTGCTTGGAGAAAACATAGTAATCATAATAGAAATAACCATATGAGAACAGCAGCAGAGTCATGGAGATATAATGGCCACCAATATCCAAACAACCAGAAGCCCTAAGGAAAGAAGATAACCTGCGTTTCAAAATTTTGAAGCAATTGCTCATATTCCCCTTGAATTTCTACCAATTCATTGTCCCCCTGACAGAAGAATGCATATTAAGGTGGCAAAACAACGTGAAACCGTGTCAATGATTGGCACATTACAAACCTCAAGGTAGCTCTTCTTCCTCAGTGGCCCCTTTCTTCTATTTGTCACATGCAATAAGGCACATGGATCAGGAAGAGTACAGTCTTCCAATGAATTATTGTTACAATCTTCAAGTAGCTGAAAGGAATTGCCCTCCACTTCATTCTCACCCACCAATTCTTCAAAAGGAATAAGTGGATTTATATCACGGCTAAGTCTCATTGGTTTTATAGAAGAAGCCCTTGACTGGATATTATCATCCACCTAATAAAGTAGAATGCAGTCAACTTGAATCATGTAGAACTAAAACCTGACAAGTCTCATTGGGTATCCAAAAAAATTTACACCACTCAGATTTGTTCATTTGTTATCAAGAAATAGCTCCCCTGCCATATATAAACCTCTGACCCCAAGAGGCTAAAACCTCCATCATCAACACAGAAACTTCTAAATATAGCATTAAGCATAACAATACAATTCAACTATGAACCTCTGATACATTTACCAAGTAAACATATCTCCCTCAAGAAACAACATATCTGGGGAAAGAATTAGATGTGTTCAGAAACAGCAAAGATAATACCTCTTGAAGAGTCTGCCGTGAAAGGTTACCAGGGCACCATGTATCTCGTCTTTTTCCCTGTAGCATAAAAGGTGAATTTTGTAAGAACTACAAAACATGGTTTTCTTTTTCCTGTTTTTCTCTTTTTACTCCTTTTTCCATCAGAAGTTCTGAAATGATAATAAAGCCAAGAAGAACATGGAATAATTCACCAGAGCTGACAATTTGTGGTTTCTATTACTATATAGACAACACAAACAATCAAGTTATAGTTATATTATGCATAAATCAGCCTGTGACTAAAACAGAATAAGCAGGGCCTATAGGCCCTAACTTACCATTTCTATAAGAGTATATCTAACATCAACATAATACTTAAATACATACTCTAAAACATAGAGATATTGTGCTAGACTAAGCAGGAACCCTAACTTACCCCTTTATCAATATCAAAAAAATGGCAATTGTTACAGACAATTCTGGCCTCATAGCAAATATTAGCAGAGAAAAATAATTACTCTCTAACAAATGCAATTGCAATTTAAAATATTCAATCCAACTACTTATCAATCACAATATCAATCTTGTGGCACGTTATTTTGCCATCAACTTGCACTACCCCAACTAGTGCCTTTATTCACCAGTTTGACTGCTTCCAAGACTTCTATCATAAAATTTTCATTGTTGGGTAATGTATAGAAATTTTGAAAATGCTTTTCTCAAAAGTTACAACACAAGAATAGCAAGTTAAGCAATACACACTTTTTTTTGTTGGTCACGGTTCTCGTCCCTATTGGAGTGCAACACCATGGAGCTCAGGTTTTTTATTTTCTTGGCCTGCTCTTGCAGAACCCTCTCACGTTCAGCTTGTGCTCTCTTTTCCTCTTCCAACTCCAAAGCTATGCGTTCCCTCTCCACTTCAGACTGTGAAGGAACTATTCAGACTCCTAGAATATGTGTATACATTCTTTTAGAAAAGTTTAAACAAACAACCAACATTATCAAACCTGTAATAATGTATTCCGAAGGTTGAGAATTTCCTCTTCTAAATGTTCTGAATGAGAACCCTAATTAAAAACAAAAGACGGTTAACAAGCATATACTTCCTAGAAAATTGGAATTTAAGGGAAAAGAAACTAAACGATGGAAGTGGAGGACTTCTCCATATAAGTGATCACATCTAACATGCAAGATCAACTAACCTGCAATTTTGCACGAAGGTCCTCAATTTCTTTCTTCTGACGCTTCAACAAGGCAGCATCTGTCAAAATCTGTTATGAAAAGAAAGTAAGGTTCAAGCAAAGAAAATATGGCACAACAAAAAAGATCTTACAATATGCCAAATACAAGTGGGGATCATGTAACATCTTGAAGAGGGCATTTGAAAATAGCTACAAGAATCCAAGAAAGAAAATAATTTTGAAAGTGCCAGATAAATTAGAGAAGAACCTCATTCACATGAGCACAATTTGTGACACGTAATGCTCTACTTGCAAATTGAAGGCTGCTTTTTGTCTCATCTGTATGAATCTACAATCAGATCCAAAGCAAATTAGAAATACATGTAATACTACAAAAAAAATATATATATATATGCATGATCAGAGCAGCAAAAGGAACAAGAAGTGCATCTTTTTTTTTTTTTTTGCTTAAATATTGGCCTGGATCATTTAAGTTCCTCATAGCTTCTAATAGATGGATCCTAACTGGATGTTAATTCCTTAGTACAACAAGAGAAAACTTTCAGAATTATGAAATGTCTAGGTTCAAGCCAAAACATTGTAACCCAGGAAAACATGGAAGCATGTGCAGCCACTATGAGCTTCCAACAAAAAAACAAATGTTCCTGTTCCTACCAGGAGACTTAAAGCAACAAACTGCAACACAATGCAATTTTTTCCCTGACAAATACCAGAAGATAAGGGCTGTCAGTCAATTCCTATTAGGAGACTAGATGTGCTGCTCGCACTTTGGGTTTGAGCATTACAGCTCATGCAATAAGCCATCATGTGCAAATATATACAATTCAAGGTATCAAATGATGATTTTGTGCCTGCATGCATCTCTGCTACAAAGCTGACACTACTAGCACTTCTGTTCTGACTACTTCTATCCAACAACTCAAATCTTACTCCAAATAGTCTAAATTCAAACCAGATTCCCTAAGGTAAGATAAGTACAGACCCAATTTCTATCAAACTATTTCCTAAGGAAATATTGTTATTCATTACGACATGCCAAACAGTGAATGCAATTTCTGTAAAACCATTGTCCATTAAAGTTGCAGAATGATTAAATTGATTCCAAATTGGTCTCGTATTCAATTTTCCTGTAGTTATCATGTTTTTGCTAATTAAGATACAGTAATGTCTTGTAGTTTAGCTACATGCTTTAGGTAAAACAGTAGTCCAATAGAAATCACAGTCCTTGTTTTGTGATCCAGCATCAAATCAAAACAAATCATAAAAAATTGACATACATCTATGTAAAACTAAATCAGGATATGAAAAATATGGAGTGACTGACCGATTGGAAAGGTAAATGCTAATAAAGCTAGAAGTGTTTGTGTGAGTCCCTACGATGTTCAATTCTTCTGAATATAAACAGGCTTATAAATTTAATAAATATTAAAAGGCATGTCTCATATTAACTTAATAAAAAAAATCAACACTCATATTACATATAGTGTAGCCATATGCAAGAAAAGCAAGATGAAAAAACCTATACTCTTGGGAAAATCCAGTAGGGGAATACTAAAATAGGAATAGAAGATATATATATATATGCATGAAACAACAAGAGTCACTTATTTTTGTTTGATGTTTAGGTATGTTGAGTGTTTTTTTTTTTTTAAGTTCTAATCTTACTATCTTAGTAAAGATCACTTGCGTTATGGCTTAGGCCTGATAAAGAAAGAATCACTCTATATGATATCCACTCAATTTGGCTATTATTCATATACATTTGCTATTCACCTAGTAGGTTTGAATCCCTCAGTGGGGGGATCAATTCAAGCAGTGAATCATTAATTATAAAATCAGTGGGTAAATTATGTATCAAATTCAAAACTTACAAGAGTCAGTTGTCAATGATGATCAACATTGATATTGATCAATGCATACAACAACAACATCCAATTGACATAATCTTTTCCCATCAGCATTTATATGGATATGTCCATATTTTCAAGCTTAAAATATCCACCTCTACCGATATCTAAGACATTTCTGTAACCAACTGACAGTTCGAAACTCAAGTGCCCCTATATTTTGTAATTACTAATTATTCAGTTGCAAGTTATGACAACAGAATAGTACTCAGGATGTCTACATGCGTGAATAGATAAATATAAAAATGCACACTTGAGTTAACAGATAAATGCCCTTTCCCCAAGAAATAATTTACTTGAGAATTGAGATAATCAACACTTAGGGGAAAAAAGGAAAAAGAACTATGAGCTATAGTTTATAATAACATCTACAACTAATGATGTCAACCAAGCAACTTTAAATAAACCTTGGAGTTCTACCTGTGCAAGTGTAATATTGCATATTATAGCTGTATTCGCATTTCCGCCAAGAGCAGGTTGCAAAATTCGTGTGAGCTTACTATCTCGATAAGGAACATGACCACTATGTCAAATGTAATAAAAAAAAAAATTAGTTTCCAAGGAGTAGTTCCACTCCAACCAGACTACAGTTTAAAATCAGCAGAGATCTTTCTAAGCAATTGTAGAACACCAACCCTTGGCTTTCAGCACCTTCACTCAATTTTTTAATTACAGTTCCAAGTGTCATTAGGCTTTTATTAATATGGGAACCCTCTTTGAGCCTAACACCTTCTGCACCAGTTTTTGCTGCACGTTCTGAACCAGCAAGGTCCACCAAATTCTAGGAAAAAAGGAAAAGAACAGCAAAAGCAGCAATTACAAAATGAAGAAATATAACTATGATACTTTCTTTGTCATGGGGACGACAAGTGGGTGTGAGAAATATTGTTTTTCTAACAATGGAAAATGTAAAAAAAAAAAAAAAAAAAAAAACTGTAAAAATCATAAATTGAGTTTTGTTAGGCAGTAGTTTCTAAGGCCTTCCCTCCGTTTCTGATCCAAAGAAAAATCATAAATTGAGCAAGATAAAAGAAATGAATGAAATATAGAATAATAGTTTCCCGACTAACATACCAAGACTGATACTCGAACAGCATCACACAAGCTGCTAATATCTTTATCCTCAATTCTATCTCGACTCTCAATTATCTGTTCAGCTAAATCATAAGACACTGAACATATAAAACAATATAACTGATGAGACTAGAGGAGAATAACATTACCATGCGGAAAATAGTGTGGGACCTACTACTGTACAAATTCATATTTGTCTCTCCAATATGCCTATGAGCTGAAATATGACCAAATTTAGAGAAAAAAAAAAGTAATAAGCATATATTACTCATCCAAAAGCTGGTGTTATGACCAAAATATTAATTCATATGAGAGAGGGAGAAAGAGAGAGATAATATGGGTTTACACTTTATAGTGAGCATGACGACTAATAACAAGTCTAAGAAGATGAAAAGCAAAGCATATAAAATAAAGAAATTAAAAGAATGAAATCAAGTTATGTTGGGTCAATTAAGAAACCTTCTTGGACATTAGACAAATAAATGCTTAAGTTCTTGTTTTACTCAAACTGAATTTTAGGGCCCTCAAGTTTTCCAAAATATCAATACTTCAACCCATCCACTAAATCATTATAGCAAAATAAAACAAAGTTTGATCCCTAACTTCCTATATGAATCAAGAATCAAAGTTCAATTGCAGGCCTAAAGAAATAGCAAATTTCAAAAGACAATGAACATATTATTCACCATGTGAAGAGAAATGACTCAAGAGTATACTTCATAAAATGTCTAATTTACCTTTTTTTCCTTTCACAGGAGTTTACTACATTATGCTGCAATATCAGTTTTATAATCAAATTGTACAAGTTTGGATACATAAGCATATGCAGGCAACATTTACAAAGTAAACAGAATCATACTTTTGATAAAAACTTAAAACAAATGAGCAATGTACAGAATAATTACATTCTCCAAACTGCATCAGATCAAGAACTTGCTGAGGAGAGGCAACAATTTCTTCTCGCAGACCAGCAACATATATCCCCCGCTACATGTAGGGAGCAAGAGAAATTGTCAGTAATGTCAATAATGAAATATTAGTTAGCATAAGTTATGCTCAATGGATGTTTAAATACCTCTAGACTTTCATGAATCTGAAGCTTTCGGTGCTCAGGAGCCAACAAATCATTAATATCCTCATTATATATCTCCATATAAGACATTCGTAGAAGAAACTCTCTATCAGCATCCTAAATTACAAGAAAAACTCATCAATAGATGATAATGAACAGAATTCTAATAAAATCAAGGCTTCTATTGCAAAATTATGGGAACTGCTATTGTAGTAACAGTTCTTGCTTTAAAATACTAACTTTCTCTATATTGTTTTTCATTAAGTTTAAAACTTTTCCAAGAAAGAAAAAAAATGGATCACTTTTAACATGGATAATTGGCTCAAATTTTCAAGGATGAATATAGCTTACTCAACAATTATTTACCGATTATCTTCAGCTAAAGACCAAGCAAAAAATAATATGCATGCTTTCTCAAATTATCTTTCCACTACTAAATTCAAAGCCTTTTCACGCTCTCAATTAACACCAACCAATTGCTCATTGTACTATCCACAACCATAACAACACTACAAAAATTTCAAATTATTGTAAAATGCTAAAGAAATTAGGCAATTAACCTGTTGTAATATGTGAAATAAGTCAGAGACAGCCAGAGGGATCACCCCGGGTTCAGTAACCGAGCCTCGCATTGTATGTGTCTTTCCACTATTAGTTTGTCCATATGCAAACACAGTACCTTCATCAAAATAAAAATTAGATTAAGCGTATAAATTAGGGAAGAGAACACAAAAATTCAGTGAAAAATACCATTGAATCCACGAACTGCGGCACTAACAATGTCTTTAGTACGAGCTCTGTACACGTCGTCAGTCTTACAATCTTCTCCAAACACCTTATCTAATCATTTTTTTAAAAAAGGAAAAAGAAGCCTTTTTAAAACCCTAACTAGAAACCATCAAGTTCCAATTGAAAAAAAGAAGAGAGGGTACCAAATTCAAATTTAGAAGAATGGTTAGGGATGAAAATGGAGTTGCCAGATATCCTCCATGGGCTGCTCTTTGCATCCTCCGGTGACAGCGGGCGTGCTCTTACAGTCACATGTATTCTCTCCATCCTAAAACGAAGCACAATTGTCCTTTGATGATTTTGAGGCACACAGTCTCAAGATCTAAACAAAATCTGCAAAATGTTGAAAGGAAACTCGAGAAGCAAGCCCAGCAAACCGCTCAAATAAAAAAACAAAAATAAAAATCAAACCATCTTCGTTGTTATTTTCCCGCCCGAGTTTTGGCTTAAAAAATAAGGGAACCGAGTCAAACCGGCTTAGAGCTCAGTAAGACAGTAACCTGTGCTCAAAGCGGATTGAATAGGTTGTACAAATTTTTATATTTTATTTCAAATTAATTTTGATTTTTTTTTTAGAATAAAAATTAATTTTGATTTTTAATTTCTTTTAGGTGCTTTAGTTTTTATTTTTGGGAAAATGTACAATTTGCACCCTGGGTCTGTGCCTTAAGAGCACTTTGGCACCTCAGTTTTTTTTTCCCAATCGGAACTCCACGTTTGAAAAGTGGAGCATATTGAAACTTTACTGATTATAATTAAATCCTATAACTTTTTTTAGTATAATTAAGTCCTATAAAATAATAAAAACCTAATTCTAACAAATTAAATTGATAATTTTTTTAGAAATATATATAACACCTAATTATTAAATTTTAAAAGTTTTTCAACCTATAAAATAATTTTTTTACATTTTTCTTAAATTATTAAAAAAAATTTCTTAAATTTTCAAAAATTTTAAAATCAAGTGATATAATTTTCAAAAAAATGACCAAATTTATTTGTTAACATAAATAGTGAATTGATAATTGACTTAAAATTTAATTTTAATAGTTGAATAAAAAAATTTTATTTATCAATTATTGTGTAGGTTTAAAAACTATTGTGTAAATTTAAAAATTTAAACTAATGAATAAAAAATTTAAAATTTTAAAATTTTTATTTAACCATTAAAATTAATTTTAAACTAATGAATAAAATTTTAAAAATTTTATTCAAATCTCTTGACTAAATGGTATGGAAAAAATGAGACGGTATGTAAAATATTTTTAAATTTGGTAAAATAACGGAAATTTTATTTTTGTTAAATTTGGTAAAATAATGGAGATTTTGTATTAGAAAATCTGGCTTCTTCCTTAATTTGTTTTGCACAAGATTAGTC
>CATIWK010205323.1:0-10047 GCA_949634005.1 Mallotus japonicus
AAATAATATTTATTTTCAGCGTCACTGATCTTTGACATGTATTAAAAAAACAGGTACTGAATAAATGTGTATTTTTACCTCTAACGAGAAATAAATTTTTCCTTCAAAAAAATTTTCATGCATTTAAATACGTTTTAAAAAGATATTTAAAGTCCTTCTAATAAAAGTGTTAAATAATAATTTATTTTTCATACTGGTAAAATATACTGGAGTGAGCTGAGTTTGTTGGGATTAAGTGGACTTGAACTAATCTAGAGCGTGCTGGGCCTGATGGGATAAAGTGCTGGAAGTGCTTGACTTGAACTAATCTAGAGCAGGCTGGGCTTTATGGGATAAAGTGTTGGACTTGAATTTCTTATAAAAAAAAATTTTTTTTTTTTTTTAAATTTTTGAGTGGAGTCTTACACCAAAATGACTTGAATCATTTAAGTGTCATAAATTATAAGGTATTTTTTTTTTTAATATGGAACTCTCTCCCAAATGTCAAATATTATTGATTTTTTATTGTGTTGATAATTTTCCTTGCTAAGTTTTTCAGTTTTTTATATCTTAGAAGAATTAGAGCATATATTAAAACTATTACAAGTTGCAATAATTAAAATTTTATCTCAACAGGTTACATGATAATTTTGAAATAAGTATAAAATTTATATATTTTATTAATAAAATTTAAAGTTGATAATAAAATTAAAAATTAAATGAAAGTTGGTGATTTTTTTTTTCATTAGGCAAATAAAATATTCCATTGAAAAAAGAAAAATTATAAGATGAAAGTGTATTATTTATTTATTTTACTTTGGTTAAGATGAAAGTGTGTTACTTTGGTTTTTATTTATTTTATTTTCATTTTATTTTTAACATCATTGGATGAAAATGTATTGAATTATCTAATAATAATTATTAATAAAATAAAATTTACTTTATGTAACCATAGTCTACACCGTGAAAAAAAAGAACAAACTACCAATCCAACTAACAAGTGACAAATGCGTTGCGATGGAATGTGATGGCTGAAAAAAAATGCTCTACAGTCTACATTACGTTGTCACAAGGGCAGCTATCAATTTTTTTTTTTTGGAAATTAGGGCAGCAATCAATTTATCCTGACATATTATAAAATGATGTACAAGGGTCAATTTATATAGTAATCTCTTTTATTTTATTTGAATTATTTGAAATTTAATTCCATAAATATTTAAATCAACATTAATTTTAATTATTTTTAGATTTTTATAATTCAAATAAAACAATTGAATTAAATTCACTTTAAATCCAAAAATTTACTTAAAAAAATTTAAATTTCTTTCCATTTAAACCGACAAATATTGGTAGATTTTAATAGCTATAATTTTAAAATGAACTGAAATTTTAAGTTAATCAATTTTTAAAGAAATAATTACAATTTAATTGAGCTAGATTATACATTATGCAAATGTCTAAATTCACAAATATTTTTTTAATGAGCTATTATAATTCAACTAGATGGTATTTGAATTGCACTTGATTTTAATTGATTTATGTCAGAGCTTGTATACTTAAAAGTCTTTAAGCAAATAGTTGAACTGAATCCATTGTAGACAAAACGGCCATAATTTTTGCACCTAAACCAGCTCGAGGACTTAATTACAAACTATTTGATAATAATGAAATTAATCCTTAGATTTTTGTCAACATATTAATTAGATCTAACTTGGCTCATTTTGTTATTAGTCAAAACATATGATGGTCGAATTTTTTTCATATATAAAATTACTAAAAATGATAATAGTATTTTATTTTGAAATTTCTGATGTGGCAAATACTATGGAAAGAAATGCATGCAAGTTGTTAAAAAAAAAGAAAAAATTGCACATAAGAGCATCCTTACCGAATCAATTCTCAAAGATAATATGCATCTAAGGGAAAAATATCTCATGTTTCTCGTGCATATTGAAAATTTGAAATATCCCAATCCCTCGAACGCCTGGAGCCCACGTGCTACACCTATAAACCAATTTAAATTAAATATCCAGCAGATTATTATATATTAATCGCTAATTTTTTATTTAAGAAAATTCTTTTCTACGTTAGGGCGTTACGCTTAAAATTTAGATGTGCAATATAAAATGAGTATTTTATTTTTATTGATCAAGTGTAAAACATCGATCATTAGGTGTGATATTTTGAGTGCAGATAAAAATATTTGTTATATTTATATTTAAAATATTATATTTATTAGATGAGTAATGTAATATTTTATTAATAAAAATATAATTAGTATATATACATATATTAAATATTTAATCATCAAATATAATATATTTAAAATAAATAAAAAATTTTGATATACTAATTTAAGCTGTCAAATAATGTCATATTACTTCCAGTTAAAAAAATATTTTAACACATTAATATGAAAAATTAAAAAAAAAATAGGTTTAAAAATCTCTTATTTTGTATATTTTATTAATAAAATTTTATTTTAAAATTTATGAAGGAGAGAAAATTCACTATTAATTATTTTATACATTAGTAATATTAATAATTTATTATATTAATATATTTTTTATTTTTTAATATAAAAAAGAGAAGTGGGAAATACATTTTTAACCTATTAATATCTTAAAGGAATTATATTATTAAACTATTCCATTTTTATGCCTTGTATATTTTTCAATATATAAACATTACTTAAAATATTAGCAAATTGACCTTGAATTAATAGAAATAATTACTTCCATTTTCTTAAAAAGGAATTGTATATTATGCTGTGACTATTTTGCTACTACTTAAAAATAATTTACCATCCAACGTGTTTAATTATATACATAAAAAATTACCTCCTTTAAAATTACATTAGTAAAAAAATAATTTCATTATGTACATTTAAAATTTTTGACAAAAATTATATTAAAATTAATCAGGTAAAAAAATTATTTTTATAAATCATATTATATATAGTCACATTAAATTAATTATTTAAGTCAAATAAATCGATTAGTGACGAGTTAAAACGGGGGTTTGACAAATAATATAATTTAACAGTAATAAAGGTTAAGAAACCATACCATAGTTAACGTGTGAAAGAAGACTTAAACCAAAAGCGATGTGTTTAATAAATTAAAAAAAAACTGACACTTGTAATTAATATATCATCATCATTATTTAGTAAACTTCATTAATTATCTATTCTCAAAAAAAATTTATTAATTATCTATTTAAAAAATAATAATTACACACACTTTGGTAATTAATAAAATAAAATAATAGCCATAATTCGTAATTAATCTATTTTAAAAAATAATTTCTACACAAAATTTGTCGTTTTGTGTAATTTTCCGGGCAGCCCAAGCCCAAGAGCTTTATGTTAAACGCTAAGAACGACTCTGCCCGACCTGCCCGAAACTTGACTGAGAAATTACGGGCAGTCACTGAGTCAGTCACCCAAACACACCAGTAGTCTTTCTCTCTCTCTCTTGGATATATTTTTTTTCCTATATCTTGATAATCTCCGTGTCTCTACGATCAAGATCCAACGGTCCAAAATGAATACTGCATCATACGCTTGTTTCTCTATGTTTTAGAGCTTCAAGCCCCCAGATCTGCTTACCTGTGTTCAGATCTTCGTTTCAGGCAAGTTTTTGCTCTGTTATTCGCTCTCTTTTTCCTTCCAATTCTCTGTTTTTAGCGCTTTCTCTGCTTCGCCTGCTTTGATTCGAGCTTCCTCTTTGCAATTTCTTCTTCTTTAGCGATTTTTAGCGCTTCATGTTCAATTTTTGTGAAATTTTGCTTTTTTTTTTGCTTCAGTTTCTCTGTTTTCTGCTTGTTACGCGAGAATTTACTTGAATTTGAAGGAAAAAGAGTTCAATTATGCTTCGAATTCGACGTTTTTTTCAGGATTTTAGTAGGGATTTTGATTTTTTGGCAGAATTTTTACTTCTTTTGGCGAAATTTTAGAGTCGAAACCTTTCTATTTTCAGCTTCGAATTCATTGTTAAGTTCGTCGCCGGCGAGTTTTCTCGTCACTGAAAGTGTTTTTATTCTCTTAAAAAAAAAGCTCTTTTCTCTGTTATTATTATTATTATTTTTCCAAATAAAAAAATTTCCTTATTTTTTCCATATTCGAATTGTTACACGATCTATCGGCCGAATCAGGTCTTTGAGTAGATCTAACGGTGATTGATTAATTCATTATCATTTTTTTTTGCAGATTTTGTTATTATTATTTTCTTTTTGAAGCACACAAATGGAGACCAAGTACGGCCCAGTGACAGTTACGCTAGGTAACGGTACGCTAACGTGTGCCGGTGAAGCAGTAGCAAGTATGCTTGTTTTCGCTTTGGTCAAATCTCAGCTTTTAGCTCAGGTTAGTTGCCAAAAAGATTTTACGCTAAAATGCGCCTCTTTGCATTTTTTATTTTACATCTCTGCTTTTTTCTTTAAATTTTTAATTTATTTTATAATTGAAAATTTTCTTGTTGCAATTTTTTTCGATGTAAAGTGTCCGTTGGTATGCTTCTGTATAGACTTTTTGGCTAATATGCGCAGGTTTTTTCTTTTTTTTTTTTTAATTAGAGGTGTGGGATGTGCTAACGTGCGCGGCGGGTTAGTTTTAAGGTTAAAGTGCGCCGGATGTAGAAGGAACATTTAACCATAGTTTATATAGCATAGGGTTAAGTTCCATATGTGGCCGGTGGAGATATGAATAATAATATAAATATTATTTAATATAGTAGGTTGGTTTTTTGTTTGTTTGTGGTTTTTTTAGTAATTATTGATGAAGAAATGGTCAAAGTCAAACAGAAATATTTGGCTTATCATCTCGAGGCTTTGGTTGAGAATATTCTTTGCTTGATCCTTTATGGTTGATTAGTGTAAAAGTATGTGATTTATTAACTTCTTCTGTGGATTAAAAAGAATTAGGTTTGTTTATTATTAGTGTAATCAATCTTGCCTGTAATTTGGGATGGATTAGGAAAAAAATAAAATAAAACTAAATTAGTATCAATAACTCGGCCTAAATGAATTTGAAAATTATTAAATTTAGCTTGATTTAGTAACTCGGCCCAAGTCTGATGAGCCGAGCTTGCTTCGCGAGCCTGGTCCAGTTTTTGTAATTTTTTTAAATATTTTTGTCGTATATGTTATGCTATTTATGTGCAGATATTTTGACTTGTGGGGCTTGGGCTTTGGTTTGGTTTGGTTTGGTTTTGCCTTTATAGTACACCAACTACTTGTGTTAATTCTATTTAGCGTACAAAAATGATTTGTGGAGTGGGCCCGCTAAGGAAGCAGGTATACAAAAAAACCACATCAAAATGAAATTGTCCCCCCATGAATTCCGGGGGCAATTTCGTCCAAACATTAAAAAAAAAACTAAAATAGCGGCCGCTAAATGTATCATTGCTCTTTAGTGTATTAGTTGTATTGGCAGGTCTTCTATTTAGTGTGTTGCATTGGTTGGAGACTCAGACCTACCGGCTTAAATTTGAAATTTTGCATTACATGAAGATTGCAAGGCTTTACTTATTTAAGTAATTATACTTTAACTATGTAAAACGATCTATTTGGTTGTTTTATAGTAGGTTGTTTCAACTACTTTTTAAGTTGTTACAACTACTCTTGTGCAAATACTGTAAGCTTCTTGTTTTCCTCATTAAAATACTGTTTATTTATCATGATCTTTGATTTCTATGGGTAGTAAACGTAACCATTCAGACTTTTGGAATGGCTTTTTTGTGTGTTATAGAATTACTGCTAGTATGATCGTTTTAATTTAACTTGAAGGTAGCCATGAGCACCTTAACTTATTTGAAAGGGGGATAAGAAAAAAGATGCCAAAGCTGAATGATATGCGCTGAAGTGGGCTTGAGCGTGTTTTTCTTCTGTTAGCAGAACTATATTTCCTTTTCCTATTGTGGTGGCAGCATATTCCCCTTGCACAAATGCAAAGCCACCCTTTCTTTTTGAAAATTAAGGAACAAAGAATCTGGGGCTTTTTTCCTTAGCTAAGATTGTTTATGGCCCCAGAGGCTTAAAGTTATTGGCTTTTGACATCTTTTCAAATATTAAAGTTTATTCCCTAAACATTATTACTTAATTTTTTGGACTTTTGGTAAATTTTCTTTGATGTGATGGAGAATTCTGCGTGCTTGAAAGCTTCTAGTACTTTTTGAGTCACAATCTTGGGGCACACACTTGTGAAGCATCGTGACATGGGCAACACAATGCCCTAAACTAACATAGGCAGCAGAGGAATGATATGATTTTTTAGAAGAGGTTTTAAGATGTGCCAACAGTGACTTAAAGAAGGTCTACTACTTGTTTTTAAAAATTTATGGATGAATATTTGATCAATTTGTGATGACGATAGTTAAATTTAGGGGCTAATTCATGGTATTTTAGTTGGTATTAATTTATCAAGTGATAAATGATTTGAGTGATGGACCAAGGTTTAGTGGGATTTTTTAGATGGATTATGGTTAAAGAAGAGATCTGCGGGGTTTGACTGAAATTGCTTGATTCTGTTATCTTTCTTTACATGTAAGGTCTCTTCCAAAAATTGATGCGTGCGCATGAAGCGTTAGTTATACATTATTAGTGGTGCATGCATGCTACACCCTTTATACAATTATATGTAATACCAGTTACATAAGGTGCTCTATGTATTCCTATTGTCTAATGCCATGCTTGACATGCCATGGAATGCACTTTATAAAATTGATTTCAGGATCCCATTGGATTGTTGCTGATGAACAAGCCCAAAATGAAAGGAGACGTGCACGGCCAGGTCAAACCAGCTGATGCAGGTGAAGAAGATGATGGTGGAGATGACGATGAAGGGGATGGTGGATTTGGAGAAGAAGGTGAGGAAGAATTGTCATCTGATGATGGAGCAGGCCAAGGTAACAACCCTAACAACAATAAAAGCAATGCAAAGAAGGGTCCAGATGGTGACGCAGGTGGGGCCGAAGAGAATGGAGAAGAGGAAGATGATGACGATGAAGATGATGGCGAAGAGCAAGAGGATGACGATGATGACGACGATGATGATGAAGATGATGATGATGATGACGGCGGGGACGATGAAGAGGAAGATGTTGAAGACGTAGAGAATGAAGATGAAGAGGAGGATGAAGAAGAGGAAGCCCTCCAGCCTCCAAAGAAGAGGAAGAAGTGAAAGTAGGGTGGTGGGATAGGTTAGAAAGGCTCCTCAGAGTATACTATTTTTAAGAGACTTGTTATCTAACTTTATGGATGTACTTAGATTATGAGGCGGCCCTGTGTTTAGGATGATGTTTATTATGCATAATTGCCTTATTTTCGTTGCATGATTTAGAGTACTCTTAAGAACTGTGAGATGCGGAAGTGATTATTTCGAGAAAAATGTGATGATTTATGTTGTTAACAACATTTAGATTGCTTTGTTTACATGTAGAGTCAATCATCAGCAACCTGTTTTCTCAATTTTTTTTTTCCTTTCTTTTGGAGTGCGGTTGTTGACAGATCTTATTTATTTGTAGAATCATCATTATCAGCAATCTGAGTTCTTGTTTTTGGTGGGGGTTGTTGATAGATTCCAAGGCAATTTTGGTTCTTGCAAAAAAATTACTGTTGTTACTTTGTAAATGGTAAGTTTTTTCCTTTCAAAAAAAAAAATGGTAAGTTTTGGATGAATAGAGAGTGACGTATGAGGAAAGATAATAGGGATTTTAATGTATAAGAAAAGAAAATTTTTTTCGCTTTTAATTAAAAAAATTTTACAGAACTACCAACAGGCGGAAATTTTTTTTCAAATTTGCAGTTTTTCTTCTTTCTTCTCTTTTTTTCTCTCTCTGCAATTTTTTTTCTTGTTTTTTCATTCTCTATAACAGTTTTCTTCTTCATTCTCCCTCTTCTTTCGTTTTGTTTTTCTGTAATTTTTTTCTCTTTTCATTTTCTACTACAGTCTTTTTCTTCTTATTCTTCTCTTTTTTTTTTCTTTGCAATTTTTTTTTCTCTTTTTTATTTTCTACTCTTGCATGATATCGTAAACATCATCTCCATAACAAAACTAAACAATTAGAAATTATTTCTTCAAAAATTCTTATTCATGGCCTTTTTTTATTTGTTGACCTAAATTTTGCTTTTCTTGATCTTTTCTCTTCAATGGCCAACAAAGATCTTAAGGATAGAGAATAGAGAGAAAAAGCAAAAGAAAAAGATGAATAAAGTGAGTTTTGAATTTTTTTTTTTTAGAAAAAGAAAAGTTTTCATATCTAATATAACCTTTTTTTTTTTTTACTTTTTCTTCTTGTTTTTGGATGGTTCATTTTTCAGTTTTTATGAGATTTTTTTCTGATTGTTTTTCTAGTTGTTTTACTGGTTATTTTGATATATTTTTTTGTTTTTTTGGTTGATTCTTTTTCAAATTTGTAAGCTTGTTTTGTAGTTGTTTATAGTGGTTATTTTTCTGATTGTTTTGGAGGTTGTTTTTTCAGTTTTATGAGTTTTTTGCAATGGTTTTTCTGGTTGTTTTCATGGTTATTTTGGCGGTTGTTTTTTCTGGTTGTTTATATTTTTTTGGTTAGTTCTTTTTTAGTTTTATGAGTTTGTTTTATAATGGTTTTTCTAGTTGTTTTGACAAATGTCTACAAAAACAACCAAAACTCACCATCTTCTTCATTATCATCATTAGGGGTGTCAAAATGGGTCACGACATGAGAACACGACACACCTAACACACAAAATTAACGGGTATGGGTTGGGGTTAAACGGGTCGACCCGTTTATAACACGATTTAAATGGGTCGTGTCACGGGTTGACACGTGAAACCCGTTCAACCCGTGTAATATACTCTCATTCCAGTGAACTGTGGAAATGAATAAAAAAATTTATTCTCATTCCTCAGATAGTTATGGAATTTAGACTCTCATTTAGAAGTTTTTGTGTGTGTTTATTTGAAAGATTTTAAATTGTACTTATTTTAAATATTGGTCATGTATTATTAACTTTATTTGTGTTTGTTTTTTATGTTTATTAGAAGAACATATGAATTTTACTAGGTTTTATGGAAATTAGGTTTATTATGGGTCGTGTCAATTTTTTTGACCCGCACAACCCATTTAAATAAATGGGTTACATGTGTTGTGTTCGTGTAACCCGTTTAATTTTCGTGTCGTGTTCATGTTGACGATTAATAAACGGGTCGTGTTCATGTTAACTCTAATCGTGTTACCAGAGTGAGTCGACACGACACGAATACAACCCGTGAACCCGTTTTGACACCCCTAATCATCATCTTATTCTTTTGAACTCATGATCTAAATTTCAAAAATTTTTGCTTTGCTTTCTTATTCAACATCATCTTTTTCTTTTTTAGTTTGTTTTCTGAAAAAAAATAAATAAAAAATAGAAAAAAAGAAGGTAAAGAGAAAGAAGAAATTAGTAACGAAAAAACAATGGAAAAAATAAGAAAGAAGAAAAAAATAATAATTTGAAAAATAAATAGAAAATAGAAAAAAAGAAAGAATGGAAAGAGTAAGAAAAAATAAGTTAGGAAAAAAACAATGGAAAAAATAAGAAAGAAAGAAAGAAAGAAAGAAATAATGACGCAAAAAAAAAAAAAAAGCACTAACCTTAGTGTAGGGTGTAATTTTTCCAAGATAATAATAACAATGCTTGGGCCAAACAAACTATGCAAAGTTGGCCTTTGTAATTTGAGGTAGGCATAGGTTCAGATCCATGGATAGGCCCACTTCCTTAAATTAAAGTGTTAATGTTGTTCGAAAAAAAAATGTTGACAAATTTGATACTTTAGGGGTGTATTCAAATACGACTTTTAAAGATATTTATAGACTTTTTTAAGTGAATGACTTTTATAGAGTTTATAGACTTTTTAATGACTTTTATAGATTTTACTTTGGAAGACTTTTATAGAGTTTATGAATTTGTTAATGACTTTTATAGACTTTATTTTAAAAAACTTTTTATGACTTTTATTGACATTGAACAATTTTTATTGATTTTAATATGCATATTTTGACCTAATAAATTAATTTTTATCATATAATAAAAATAAAATTTTTA
>CATIWK010205520.1:0-19560 GCA_949634005.1 Mallotus japonicus
AATTATCGGTTCTAGTTTCGGTTCTTCGGTTCGGTACAATTCGGAGCGGTTCGGGACGGATCTCGGTTCGGAGATTTCAAATTCTCCGGACCCGTCCCAATAAAAACTTTCGGGACAGTTCGGTTCGGAGAAAGTCAAATGGTCAACGGAGAATTTCGGTTCTGGAGAATTTCGGTTCGGTTTTTCGGGACGGTTCGGGTTCTCCAAGACCCATGCTCAGCCCTAGTACCAATGTTGCATTCTTTTTCTTTTACAATTTGATTTATTAGCATGAGCTGGGTGTTTTATCTTCTTCCTAATCAGGTTAGATGTTTCCAAAAAAAAAGTACTTCAAAAATTTAAATTTATTACTAAGTCGGTGATTGTAGGTTTGGATCATTGATATTTAAAATTTATTAGATTCTGATTAATTTAGTTCAATTTAGACATAATCATAGGAACAGTAAAGATCAATTAATAACTAATTTAGTACGATTGCATACACTACAACTCAAATTTTCTATTAATTATTTTTTGTTGAATTGAGAGAAAAATAAGGAGAAGGAAGAAGAATAAGAAGGAAATTAAATTTCTTTTTATTTGCCGTTTAAAAACTTAAAGGATAGTATTTCAAAAAAAAAAAACTTTAAGAAGGGAAGACAATTGAAGAAGTGAAAATAATTAAACTAGGAAGTAAAAAATTCCAACTTTAAAATACATTAAAAATTAAAATTTTATATATTTTTTAAACGTTTTCCCCTTCTTTTAAATGTATTAATTGCTTCTAAGTTGTCAAATATACATACAAAATATTTTAAAATGGAAATTTCAAATATTTTAAGGTTTAGTTGCCTACTCCTGTGTCAAGTGGTTATGGTGGAGTAAGCAATCGTACTCATGATGATTATTAGAGTGTGGAAGCTTGGAGAACTGCATGGCAGAATGAAAAGGCAATATATCTAATGTCTTTAAGTAGAGAGGAGTTCGCAAATTTGGATGGATTGACAGACGCTTTGAAGAAATTGATGATCAGTCTGATGTTTGGACAATAGATGCTAACAAAAATCAATTTGATAACATGTCAAGTCCAAGAGATTATGCCGCTCTAGGCCAACCTACTGATAGATTTGTTTCTGAAAAAATACGCAGACATTATGTGAAAGATATTCCTTGTTATGATGGAAATCCTTATAGTAATGTGTTTGTTTATGGGATCGTAGAGATGGAATGGATTTTTGAACATATGAAAATCTATGATCATGAACACGTGAAGTTAGCGGCTTTCAAGATAAGGGAATGTGCTTATTTTTAGTGGAAGAGTCTATAATTTAAAATAAAGGAAGAAGGAAGATTACCAATTAGATCTTGGTTGATGATGAAATGGTTGTTAAAAGATAATTCCTTTTGAAAGATTATGAGCCCATCTCACTCCAAGATGATATAGTGTGCCAAGTTGATGAAAAAGTGGAGAGTGTTGAAGCTAAAGTAGTGCATGAAGATGTAATTAAAGAAGTAGCTAATGAAAGTAAAGAAAGAGTAGAAGAGGTAGAAGAGAAAGAAGTACCTTTAATAGTTCAAGCAATTGAAGAAAAATTAAAGTTGAGATTGAAGAAGAGATTGATGGCAAGATTGAAGATCTCAAAGGTGATTTGGTGTTTTGGCAAATCAAGAAGTTCACGGTGAATTAATGATTTGAAATTCTCAAAAAAAATTTGATGAATTTGAGTATGTTGATTTTATTGGGGCTACAAAATTTTATTACATTGCTACTAATCTTTTTCTAAAATTTATGGGTACAACAAAATCTCAAATTCAAAGATTTTCCCTAGATTGCTTCTCGAAGGCGCAAAGATATTTAAAGTTTTTACATGTTTGGCATAAATGACTTCAATTTTCAAGTACAAACTCGAGGACAAGCTTGTTTTCAAATGAAGAAAAATGACTAATAAGGGACAAATTTTATATTTAGCTAGAATTTTATTTTAGTTTTCCCGCCTTAATTAGGATAAGACTTTTCTAAAGGATTTTATTTTATTTCCTAATTAATTGGAGTTGATGGGTTGTGCCTTGCCTTCCCCATAAATAGAGGCCTTGTTCTCTTATTTTCAATCATCAATAATACAAAAAATTTTCTCTCTAAATTTTAAGTTTATGTGATTGAATGTTTTTTTTTAAAAAATTTAATTGTGTACTAGTCTTATTTATTTTTCACGCTTCCTCATTGTGTCTGTATTATATACAAATCTTGTCGTTAAATGTATACATGAAATAAGAATATTTCATTACAATATATTGGACACATTGGGTCAAGACATAGCCCACATATCATTAGCAACTCTTACATAAAAATGTAAATTTTACCTTTCCAAAAATTAATTGTTCTTCTTTTTATAGAAACTTAGTTATTCTCTTCTGGGAAACTTAGTCGTCGTATATCTATTGGTTTAACGCCAATACTTTATATGTGGTCATTTTTAATTTTTTGATAATATTATCATGTATTTTTAAAATAAATTTTAATATATATTTTAAAAATAATTATTTAAATATTTAAAATATATTTTATAGCCACATTTTTAATATTCTTTTTAAAATATAGTACTCATTGATAAATTAATTAATGTCCAACATTAAGTTTTATTTTATTATTTTTATTTTTAAATTGGTTAAAATTAATTTTTAATACTTTATTTCATTTAACATGAATTTATATGAAATTTAGAAATAAATATATTAACATTAAAAATTTAAATCAATAACTATTGAGATAGAAATCAATCTACACTTGATTTATTTTTTCTAACAATATAAATCATAAGTCCAAAACAAACATGGTAACAAAGATATGCATTATTTTTTTTTTAATTGGGAGGTCATATGACCTTAGCATTGATGGACTGCATAACAAGAGACAACTCTCTCCTTTTAAATATTATTTTTAGTTTTTAGTATATTATAAGTAAATACTTTTATATATATTTGAGTTAATAATTAATCTCTTCATATCATATGTATTAACACTATATACATTAAAATTTTACTTTTAAATTTTATAAAATCAAATTGTCAACTAATAACAATATTATAATTTATAAAGTAAATATCAACATTTAAAACTAATTGAAATTAATTAAAATATATTTTATTTATGTTTATTATATTGTAAATATATTAGAAGAAAAGCAAATATAAAAAAATAACTCTCTATTTGTAACTTAAAATATATAGACCATATAAAATACATAATAAATGGGAACTAAGTGAAAGTAGTTATCTAAATTCATTTTTGAAAATTTTTTCATTTCAAATATAAAAATAATATAGTTTTTCAT
This sequence comes from Mallotus japonicus, assembly GCA_949634005.1. NCBI lineage: Eukaryota > Viridiplantae > Streptophyta > Magnoliopsida > Malpighiales > Euphorbiaceae > Mallotus > Mallotus japonicus. Next base: position 3,312 of record CATIWK010205520.1, read on the forward strand.
TTTTTGTGTTTGCATCAATAGATACAATAATATTATATTTTTCAAATGTTAAAATTTAACAACAAAATATAATAAAATTAAATAATATAAAATATAACTTCATAAAGTAAATAATAAATTTATAATTTATTAAAACTCATTAAAATATGAGTAAACAGAATCTTTAACTCATATTATTAACTAACAAAATCAGTTTGTTCCTAATGATATGTGGGTAACAAAGTTTATATAAGAACTTTAACATAATAGTTTAATGAAATTATAGAGTCCTTTATGTAAAGGTGAGAATTCTGCATATTCAACAAGATGATTTCTTGATCACAACTATTTTTGTATTTCTTCACCATTTATTGAGAAAAAAGTCTACTGTATCAGGGACTATTGGAATTAGTTAGAAAGGAGTATCGTTACTTACATTTTGAATCTGAGTCATAGTGTAGGTGGTGGGATTCAGTGCACACCTAAGTGTTTGGCGTTCACGGTACTATATGGGCTTAGGACCCACTAGAAGATATAATTTGGGCTTTAAGCCCAAATTAAAGATGAGTGTCGTCACTCAGATAAAATCTGGAATATATTATACAGCAATTGGATTCCACGGAGGGCCCAGCAGCCATGCTCAGAGATTAAGTTTGGAAACTAGGTATGAGCTTTTAGAATGTCCACTCAACTTTGTAGTTAGCCTCCGTTTGTGTTTTATGTTTTATGTTTTATTACTTTTAATTATTACATTATTTCTTTATTGACATGCAAATGTGCAATTTCCTCCAAATGATTTCAGATTTTACAATTAGGTCTAAATTTGCAATTAATTTCATTTTCATGCAATTAAGTTTAATGTCCATCACATTATGTATTCACAATTAAATTAGCATAATAAATAGTGAAAATGAATAAATAAATAAATAAAATGCACTTGCAAAAGAAATGGAGGGAGGAGAAATGATTACAACCTTTTCACACATAGATAAATATAAATAAAAACTTAATCTAATTAAGCTAACATTATTTGATCGTTGAATCCTGAAAAAAGAAATACATTAGCACACCAAATAATAAACCTAAAAAAACAAAGTTAGTTCATATAATAATAAAATAATTAATTCCATTATTTGTAGGTTTAATACCACATTTTACAATGGAATTCCAAAGAATTCCAAATAATAAACCTACAAAAAAGACAACGTTAACCAAATTTGATTCAATACAATGGCACAAAAATAATTGAATGCAAAGGATATGCACATTAAATTTTCCATCCATGAATTTAAAAGAACACAACCAAATAAAACAAAGATAAATAAATAGACCAAGTTAATTCATTAACCTACCGAATCAAAAAAACAATTAACGCAAAATGCAGTTATGAAATTTTATTAAATATGTTTATGTAACATATTTAATATGTACATATTTAAAAAATAATTAAAACCACAAAATATAAAAAATAATCCAAACAAAAAATATAATTATCAAGTGCAAAGACGGTGCCTTATTATTCACATTAAGGCGAACTAACCATCGCCATAACACACTAAGGCGGCACGCCTTACTGAAAGGGCGTCGCTCCAGTGCCCCAAATTCGATACAAAAAACAACACTTGAAAAATATATCAAAACAAACAAAGAACAAATCGCATTTAAATGACAAACAAGAATTCTAATACTTAAATTAACTCAATAAAATCACAACTTTCATTGATTAAAAAATCATAAATTAAAATATCATGAAATGTTGAAAAACACAGAAAATCTTAATTTAGACTTAGGGTTTGCTTGGTTCAAACCAATTTCATAAAATTTTGTGGAATTCATTTGCAAATCTAACTAAGTATGTTTGGTTTAAATGAAAACTTTGTAAAATTCATTTTGAATTCCAACTTTTAAATTTGCGAAATTGTTTGAAACTAAATCAATTATTTTTAATGAATTATGTTTAGTTTAAATGATTTGGAGTTCATTTGGAAATGAATTCTATTTGAAATTCATTTGGAAATGAAATGAATTCTTTGGTGGAATTGAACCAAACAAGGGTTACTATTTATAACACTAGCTTTGGTGCTATGTCTTGACCCTCAGAAAGTTTCTGTATGGTTGTAGCAAGCTTCGAAAAGTGTACAACCTTTCTCCTTTGCTGAGTCAAGAACCCTGCATTGTTGTCCTTCCTTCTTGTTGTTATGTTTTCTTCTCTTCATGACTGTAGACCTTCACCATTGAGCTAACTCTTTTTTTTTTGTTCTCTCAATTCTCCTTTTTCTCTCCAGCTCTCTTTTTTGTTTTTTTACTTTCCTTTTTCTTTTTTTTTACGTTCTTTTTTTAGTGTTTCTAGGAACCTCTCTTCTCTGTGTTTTTCTCTTTTGTTATTATACTTCTCAGTATCTAAAACCCTTCCAAAAATCTCTCCCACACTTCCTTCATGTTCTAGTTGGCTTACAACGTCTTTCCACATGAAATACTAGAGAAAATCGTGTCATAATATGGTTTTTTAGACTCTTCTTGGACCACTAGCCCATTAAGGATGGAGGAGACTTAACTTTACATTATCATGCTCATTTTGCTTAGATTTTCATCCTTGAGCCTTCGCTCTTGGGCTGGACCAAGTCATGTGTCAACACATGGTATATGTAGTAATATTAAATTAATTGTTGAGAAATATTTGTTATTCCTATGATTTCATTCAAATTGAACTAGATTAATTAAAATTTAATGAATTTTGAATACGGGTGGTTTAGATAAAAATAAAAAAAATGTCTATTATGTTATTATTAGCACATGGCTTGGCCGGCCCATGAGTAAAGGCCCAATGATGAAGAGACCCAACACGCAAGACCCAACAAGCACAAAAGCCCAGCTCTACTTTCTTTGTTTGGTCAAAAGCTCATTAAAACTTTGACAGCCACTCTAAGTCGTCACCTTAATACTAAGGCACCGCCGTAGTCGCTAAGGCAACGCCTTTTTGATAAGGTGGCGCCTTAATAGTATGGATCAGTTTTGAAAATATGTACATTGCCTGTATCTAGCAATGGTTGGCACGACTTTAAAAATAACAGAAGTCGCTGCCAACAAAGGGAGAAGAAAAGAGAAACCACCAGGAGAAATAGAAGGGAGTGGTTAGTTTTTGGAAGGGGATCTTAAAAAGGAGAGAATCAAGAAAGAAAGAGGCAATAACACTAATAAGAAAAAGAGGTTATTCCAAAAGAAATAGAGAGAGAAGAAAAACGATGAGAGAAAAGAAAAAAAGGTACTAAAAGAGAGAAAAAAAACAACAACATAAAGAATGATTTAGGACTAAAAAAGAAAAAGAAATGGGAAGAGTAACAACCATTTAGTTTAAAGAAGGGATCAAACTTGATTCAGGTGGAGTTGATGATTGAAAGTTGCCAGTCAAAAGGAGAAAGAGGGGGGTTGGGACTTTCACTTGTTGGGACTCTGTTGCACTCGATTCTTGACCAATTTTGAGGGCTAAAGACAGGGAGTCAAGCATTATATTTTAACAGTCTATTTTCAATTTTGAATTCTTTTTATCATTTTGGTAGTTTTTATTTGACATTTTTAATTTAATAAACCTTTTAAAGCATGGAATCATTATTTGTGTTTGTTATGTAATATGGTTCCTACTTGAACATACTCATTTCTGCTTTATTAAAAATTGATTTTTGTTTTTTTGAGATTTTGTTTGCATTTTGTATTTGTTGAGGAATCAAAGTGTACTAAGGCAACATCTTATTGATAAGGCGCCGCCTTAGTGCACAAATGTTTGCCTTAATGAATTCAACCAATGCCTTAGTGTTAAGGCATCGCCTTTGCGTGGTCAACATGCATTTTTCTGGTAGTTCACATTTTCTTTTATAGTAGTTTTATTTCATATTTTATAATGTGTTTGTTATTTATTTTATTGTGGATGTTTGTGGACTCAATTCTGTTTCATTTTGATTTTGTTTTCTAAATTAATTGCTTTTATTAAATTTAACTTTTATTTTATTGGGAAAATAATCAAATCTATCCTCAACTTTAGGTTAAATATCAATTTCATCCTAATTCGAAAGTGGTATCAATTTGTTCCTCCACCTTTTCGACTTATTCTAAATCTATCCAGATGACATTGGGGTTGTGCCAGAGCTGACGTAGCGAGCTGACGTGGCATAAGAGCTTGTGTCAGAGTTGACGTGGCAAGCTGACATGGCAAAAACTTAATCAATTCTATCCTCAACTATGGACAAATTATCAAACCAACCCTAATTTCAAATTTTTTTTTTTTGGAAAATCCTAATTTCAAAGTTATAAAATTATAAATATAAAATATTAATTAAAATTAATATGCATAATGAAATTATAAATATAAAATATTAATTAAAATTATAGACCAATGGTCTTAGAAAAATTATAAATATAAAATATTTTGGTTGATGGGTTAGATTTAAAATGAAAGACATTAATTTAATAGAACAGAAAAGAAAAAAAAAAACTAAACTTCCTAATCATATGGGTTGTCCATAACTCTTGATTATATTTGTTCTGAATTTTTTTGATTTTTTCTTTGAAGTTTACATATATATATGTACTGCATTGAAATTTGTTGTTGATACGTCTCTTTCATTTAAAAAAGCAGGTTTTTTTTTTTTGATTGTTCGAGGTTGGAGTGACATTTTTTGTTCCCATAAAAAAAAAACCCATTTATTTGTGCATTATGATCAAGGGTTTTGCTTGGTTTTTTCAGAATTTAGAGTGGTGCTACGCCTTGGGCTTGAATTTAGACTACAGCCGATGAAAATTATTATCTATGGTGTGAGCTTGGAGAGTGTATTTTTTATGAGATTTAGACTAGGTAGTATGAGGGTAATTCATGTAATTCAACGTACTAGAGCTTTGTGATAAAACAACATTACCTCTTAAAAAAATGTATGAATGAGTAGTAAACAGTGTCATAATCATTTACCTTGTATGATGGAGTGGTGAATTCATCAAAATTTAGTGATATTGCCTCATTTTAAATCTAACTCATCAACCAAAACTTATATAAAAAGTTTATTTTTCCATTTAAAATGAGAGACAATAATTTAACAGAACATAAATGAAAAAAAAAAGTGAACTTTCTATTTATAATTTTTTCTAAGACCACTATCATTTTAATTAACATTTTATATTTATAATTTCATATGCATATTAATTAGGATTTTCCAAAAAAAAAAAAACTTTGAAATTAGGATTAGTTTGATAATTTGTCCATAGTTGAGGATATAATTAATTAAGTTTTTGCCATGTCAGCTTGCCACGTCAACTCTGGCAGAAGCTCTTATGCCACTTCAGCTCTGGCACAACCCCAATGTCGTCTGGATAGATTTGGAACAAGTCGAAAAGGTAGAGGAGCAAATTGATACCACTTTCGAATTAGGATGAAATTGATATTTGACCTAAAGTTGAGGATAAATTTGATTATTTTCCCATTAATATATATATTAATTTATAATACGCGCATAATTATTTAATTTTAAATATAAATTCAAATAACTGTAAAATACAAATTAATCAAACTTAAATACATGGACTTTTTTAACGATTTTTTTTTTCCTTTAATGAGAGTTTAGAAGCAGCAATTGATGACATAAATAATGAATTACTATCAATTTTATTCTTCCCAGATAAAAGCTTAATTTTGGGAGCAAAATAAAAAATATATACATATAAATAGTACTTTTATTATTGTAAACACCTTTATCATATGACAAATTAGCAAAAGAATAAGTTAAAACTTGGACAAAAATAAATAAATAAATAAATCAAATCAAATGTAAAAAATTTGAAAAAACAAAAAATAATGGTGGTACAGGAGAGTCACCAAAGTGGCAAAGTCTACTGGCTACTGGCTCACAGTCACAGCTCAGTGGGTGTCCTGTTAGTGCTCTGTCAATGGCATTGGCAATTCTAGCTGCCTGAATCAAAACTCTCATAGGCCGTAGCTACTTGTGTCCTATGCCAATTTCATTTCTTTATAAAACCCACTTTTTCTCTATAAAGTTCCAATCTTTGATCTTCAAGAAAATGATCTCCATGGCTGCTTCTGTCTCTTCTCCTAACTTATCTACGCCTGCTCATATTTCTTCTCTCGAAAACCCACTTTTTTTTCTCTTCCAAAATTGTAAATCCATGGACCAACTCAAGCAAATTCACTCCCAAACAATTAAAACTGGCATCATATCCAGACCCACTATTCAAAACAAGATCTTTTCTTTTTGCTGTACTCAAGAATTTGGAGATATGGATTATGCGCGACAATTGTTTGATACAATTCCCGAACCAACTGTCTTCCATTGGAATACAATGTTGAAAGGGTATTCCAGGATTGATTGTCCTAAACGTGGGGTTTCTATGTACTTAGACATGTTAAAGAGTGATGTTTTGCCTGATTGTTACACTTATCCATTCTTGATGAAGGGTTTCAAAAAACATATTGCATATGAATGGGGGAAGGAATTGCATTGTCATGTGGTGAAATATGGACTGGATTCTAATGTGTTCGTTCAAAATGCATTGATAAATATGTATTCTTTGGGCGGTTTAATTGATATGGCTCGTGGGATTTTTCATATGAGTTGTAAGACTGAAGTTGTCACTTGGAATGCTATGATTTCTGGTTACAATAGAATAAAACAATATGAGGAAAGTAAGAAGCTTTTTTATGAGATGGAAAAGAAAAGAGTGTTACCTACATCGGTTACTCTTGTTTCAGTATTATCAGCTTGCTCTAAATTGAAAGATTTAGAATGTGGGCAGAAAGTTCATAAGTATGTTTGTGACGATGTCGTTGAGTCTACTTTGATAGTGGAAAATGCGTTAATTGACATGTATGCTGCATGTGGTGAAATGAGTGTTGCACTTAATATTTTTGAGGAAATGAAGAACAGGGATGTGATTTCTTGGACTACCATTGTTACTGGATTTGCAAATATAGGACAACTTGATATAGCTAGAAAGTATTTTGACCAAATGCCGGAAAGAGACTATGTCTCATGGACTGCAATGATAGATGGATATCTTCAAGTTAATTGCTTCAAAGAGGCTTTGATACTCTTCCGTGAGATGCAAACTTCAAATACAAAACCAGATGAATTCACCATGGTTAGCATACTTACAGCCTGTGCACAACTTGGGGCACTAGAGCTAGGAGAATGGGTGAGGCATTACATTGACAGAAACAAAGTGAAGAATGATGCCTATGTGGGAAATGCTTTGATAGACATGTACTTCAAATGCGGGAATGTTGAGAAAGCACAAAGCATTTTTAATGATATGCCTCTGAAGGATAAATTTACATGGACTGCCATGATTGTTGGCCTTGCCATTAATGGACACGGTGAAGAAGCTCTTGATATGTTTGTCCAAATGCTGAATGCTTCAGTAATTCCTGATGAGGTAACATATGTTGGTGTTCTTTGTGCTTGTACTCATACTGGCATGGTGGATCAAGGAAGAAAATTTTTTGCTAACATGACCATGCAACATGGAATTGAGCCAAATGTGGCTCATTACGGATGCATGGTTGATCTTCTTGGACGGTCTGGACAACTAAAAGAGGCTCAGGAATTTATAAAGAATATGCCCACGAAACCAAATTCCACTGTTTGGGGAGCTCTTCTTGGTGCCTGCAGACTTCATAAAGATGCAGAAATAGCTGAATTTGCAGTTAAACAAATGCTCAAGTTAGAGCCAGATAATGGGGCCGTTTATGTTATTTTATGTAATATATATGCAACTTGCAATAAACTGGATAAGTTGCAAGAATTAAGAAAAGAAATAATGGATAAGGGCATCAAGAAAATCCCTGGTTGCAGTCTGATCGAAATGAATGGTGTTGTCCATGAATTTGTTGCTGGAGACCGAGCTCATCCTCAAACTAAAGACATATACTTAAAGTTGGATGAAATGACAAAAGATTTAAAATGTGCAGGGTATTCACCCGACACTTCCGAGGTGTTTCTTGACATGGGGGAAGAAGATAAGGAGAGTGCACTTTTCCACCACAGTGAGAAATTGGCTATGGCATTTGGGCTCATTAATTCTGGACCAAAAGCCACAATTAGAATTGTGAAGAACCTTAGAATGTGTGTAGATTGTCACAGTATGGCAAAGTTGGTGTCGAAGGTGTATGATAGAGAAGTGATTGTCAGGGATCGGACTCGTTTCCATCATTTCAAGAACGGTTCATGCTCATGTAAAGAATATTGGTGAGGTAATTTAAGTGGCAGACTGTGAACATACTAATTTAATCATTTTTTTAGTGTCCGATGTTGGAAATCGGGTTGCTTGAATCTGCAGCTTGTATATTATTCAATAAATGGATAATGAATCGTAGAAAAAATTTGTACTACATGTATTCCCTGTCGCACCAAATAATGTAAATCAGAGGGGCTTTTCATCGTATCAGGTTTGGTCTGTATGGCCTTAATTTTGCCATAACAAGCTTGTTACGAGCAACTCTGGTACTTCCAAATGTCAATTAACCCATAATTACCAACAAACAAATGTTTTGATGGTCATCTGGTCCCTGAGATATTATCCAGTTTGAAATTGCAGAATGCACAAATATCAGGCAAAAAATTGATACGCAATTTTTAGCTATAGCTAAGAAGCCTAGAGCAGTATCTTCGTTCCAGCCATGGATTACTTACAACAGAATTTAGCAATTAAAGCCCAGAAATCTTATGCAAATTGTCGGTCATAAAACAAACAAATCTCCTTCCCCTAACTCATGATTTTTCTCTGCTACTATCTCATTATTTTACAACCATATGCGAATTCCAACTGCTCAAGTCAGAGTGAATAAAAATGACCATCACACTCCAAAGCTTGACACAGGTGGTTAATCAACCTTCCTTCAGTTCGATCCTGGGTCAAGTACAGGAAGTCTGCAATGTAGACTGATAGATTTGTCTATTTGATGCGTTCCAGGAATGAAGAATTGGAATATCACTGTCAAGCAAGCACCCTGACCAACAATCCCATAGAAAGTACAGTCTGGCTTGGCCAGATGACATTGGAGACTCTTGGAAAAGTGCCTTACACTAACTTGAACAGACTGAGCATCTCCCCTTGAAACTGCCCTCTCTGATCTTGTCTGAGCACTCAAATTTTGGTCCTCAGATGGAGCTTGTGCCTTTTCTCCAATCACCAACAATTTGCGGAACTCAGCTCCAAGTGTAATTAACGTAGTTGAAATTTGCATGTGAAGATCCCCATATTTGCTTATGGAAACATTTAGCAAATCACCAACATGCTTCATCCTGTCCACATAATTCTGCAACTGATTCAAATCTGGAACTTGAACCAGAGTCGGAGGGAGATCCTGGGCCATATCAAGAGCATTTTGAAGTTCCAGGACCTGAGCTCTAGACAATGGTTTTGATATAGGTACATCCTGAATAACAGCAGATTTATACCCCTTGGTTTCAAAAGTCAGAAAAGGCATTGGCTGAGTACAATTTGGTGGCAGCTTCTTCACCAATTTCATCTGGAGTCGATTTGCAGCAGGCCCACCAGCTCCAAATTCACTGCATATACTAACACTGCTGCGAACAGCACGTTGGAGAAGAGAAATATCAATGGAAAAAGCAATACGATCCTCATTCTGGCTGGAAATGCGATAATCATCAAAGAGAGCCTCTTTGCGAAACTGAGCAATGCATTGAACACCATCGCCACTGAGAAGGTTGTGAAGGAAGATAGCATGATCTCTGGTAAGAAAAAGGTGGCACACCTTCCCCATTTTATCTAAAGCAGGCAAGAACCTCCTTTCCAACAAACTAACACCATTTTCGGTGAGAAACGCCTTGAACTTCATCCCTCTCTGTTATCAGCACTGCAAAAAACAACCAATGCACTTCCGTGACATCCAATCAGACTCATAGAAGGAGCTAAAAAAATAAGAGAAAAACGAATAATTAGCGAATGCAGCACGAAAGCAGCAAAGACTAGAGAGCAGCAAAGCAAAGCGGCCATGGTGAAAGCCCCAAATGTTGCTTATTATGCGCCTATAGCACTATTGTGCACCACGATTTTTAAGTAAAAAAAAAAAAAACCTCTCCGCATTTGATCATGCATGTAAGAATTCACCGGTCACTGGCGCTGTTTGAACTGAATCGAATTTTTGTAAAATCGTGCACAATTAAAGTAAAAGCATAGAAATCGCAAGCTACATAAGTTATATTCGGCCATGTAAGTTGTGGATTTTCTCAAGAACCAAACGGAAAATTAGAGTTTATGATTAGGGATTTAGAGGCTTACCTGCTTTAAAAGGCGAAAGTGAAAATGGCGCCACACTGTGATCGCGAGGAGGTGCTTGAAAACGAAAAAGGAGGGCTTATGGGGAGAAATGGAATTTTCAAAAAAAAAGGACAACCTTCTGGAAATAAAACAGTTCCCTAAGGATAAATTTGTAATTATGTAATTATCTTTTTTTCAAAACTAAAAGTCTATTAATTATTATTATTAGGTGGAGTGTATGGTTAGTTTGGTTTTTACAAAGTAATTTTTAATTTATTAATAACCACCATTGAATGATTTAATACACTTTCATCCAATGGTAATAATATCAAAGTGAAAATAAAGTAACTACAAAATAAAGTAATCTTAGAATTTTCCTTATTATTATTATTATTTTTAACCATAAAAGAGAAAATAAGAATCAAATCATTTTTTACTCAAATTTCGGAAATAAATTATTATAGTAGAGCATAATTAAAATTTATTCACATAAATTCAGATAAGAAAACTCCATCCACATAATTTCAGAGCCATTTGGTGTTTTCAGGCTCCATAGCAAGTAGCAAAGATTTTACAATTTCAGATTCATCTATACATGTTTTCTGTACATGAGCAGCAGAATGGTATCAACAGCTTAGAGCATAAAAATGCCTATGTACATATAAAGACAACATCAAAATTTACAAAAAATTCTAGTTCTGTACAACTAAAACATATCCTAATAACTTTCAAAAAAAAAAAAAAAAACATATCCTAATAAATTGCATGGCCATCCTCTGCAAGATGAAGCTTGTTTAATATCTCTTCCAATGCTTGCAGAGTAACCTTGTACCGATCTTCAGATTTCCTCCCTTCCTCTAAAACCCGCACCATGCTTTTGTACAAATGATCATACCTGTGAACTGGGTTATTGATATCTATGCCACCAGAACTATGATCAAGAACATATGATCGCTTCACATCTTTTCTCCATCGTGGAAGAATGTATTGAGGTGGGATCTCCTCCAAGCCATTTTGGTTCAGGATGCTAAGCGCATGCCTGCATAAATATCCTCGAAAGTTGAACAAACCGCAAACACAAACAATATCCATTTCAGATGCATTGTACATAACCTCAAAGTCCCTTGTCTCCTGCTTGTTGCCCTCAGTGTTAACTTGTTCTCTAACTATATATGTTATCAATGGTCCTTCCAGATTTACCTGCCCTGTGCTAAAACAAGCAAACATGCCCTCCACCTCCTTCTCAAAACTCCTCAATATTTCATTCGTGTACAATTTTGAGAGTTGCAGCTCAAAATAACATCCAGATTTTAGCCCAAGACTTGAATTCCTTGAATCCAAGTCCGCCAAGGCTTCAAACTGATGATTTATCCGTAAAGCTTGATCATACTTGTCCAAAAATTCTTTCAGAGGAGTATGTTTATCTAGATATCCTTCAAAAAATGAATGGATAATCCCATTTTGGTGGAACGGAAACATGCCTGCCAAAAATGTCTCTTTCACATAAGCTGGAACCCACTTTTTTCTATCTTCATATAATGATTGGATCCACTTGTTATCCTTGATCCCATGATGTTGGATCATCTCTTCCCAAGCTGCTTCAAATTCCTCCGGCCGTAGAAAGCAGTAAACAATTCTACTCAAAGCTACGTTAATTGCTTCAAATTCAAATAAACCTCCTAGATTCTCTGGAATACTTTGCAGGATATGTGACAAATGTAAGCAATGTGAAGCTCTAGGGAAAACATCAGCAACAGCAGTTTGCATATCCGTGCATAGGTCAGTGATGACAGCTTGGGGAGGACGTCCTAACATACAAGTAAGCCACGCTCTCAATAGCCAAATATATGCCTCGGTACTTTCACCTGCAAGTAAACCACAGCCTAATAAAATAGACTGTCCATGGTGATTTACGCCAATAAATGAAACCAGTGGTACTTCAAATTTGTCTTTCAAGCATTTAGTGTCAATTGCAATGACATCACCAAAATAGCCATATGCAACTCTAGACCTTGCATCAGCCCAGAACAAATTCCTCATGTGTCCTTTCTCATTAAGATCCACCACATAAAAAAATTCAGGATCCATAAACTGCAACTGGCAAAAAAAATTTTGAACTGCTTGGGCATCTCCTCTTTTAATCTTCAACTGAATAGAGTGAAAAAGATCTGTGAAATTTTCGTCATCATCATCTACACTTCCATTTCCCTCAGCATCTACAATTACAGTGCGATACAGCCTAACTTTCTGCACTTCATCAGGACCATCCAATTGCAACGTCCTTTTGGTTCCAGCACCCATGAGCTTATGTGATTTATAGAATTTTCCACTAGCTGGACTAATTAAGTGATTGTGCTCAAGCTCAACTTCAATAATTCTCCACCTTTTGTTTTCCATCAACCTGAATTTTATCATTGCAGGGCAACCAGTTCTCGTTTCAGGTCTTGGCCGGTTTGCTTCACTTTTCTTCTTGAAACCTGCATTGCTGCAGCTAAGCTTTCCTCTATATCTTTCTCTACTCTTTCTATACCATGTATTACTTACTCTAACTCCAAATCCCTGGTCCTTGGCGTAGCAATTATAGAAGTAATACACATCCTCATAGGACTCAAACTCCATTCCAACGGCAGGAGGCAGAGGATTCTCTCCCTGGATTAAACTGGTTTGACCAACATATTCTGTCACTGCACAATCTCCTTCAATCTCAAATTCATCGGCATCATCATCTCCAACTGGTTCAGCATTGAGAGACACTTCATCCATCTACAAGATGCACAAAACAAAGTCAACACATATAAGATTGCTGAAACTGGTCCTGCTAGAAGGATAAAGTAAAAATAACTAAATTTCATCGGAGCATAACATTTTAAAGTCACCCTTCACAGAGCTGAGCCCTGAGGATGAAGTGAAAAATTACTTGGCAACAATGTCTGAAGGTCAAATACAAGGTAATATTAGCACTTCTAGGGAAAAACTATCCTTACCGTTCACTACCAATATCAATGAAGAGACAAGAAACTACAAAACATCAAATGTACCCGTGGACAAGTTTCCATCAATGCCAGCATTTCAAGCTTGAATCAACAGACTGCACTTATAAGCCCAAAATAAACAGAAAAAGATAGAATTTTTGGCTATGCTATACGCAGCAATAAACATTTTATACTCTCCCAAAAAGAAGAGATTTTGAAAATTTTTGAAAAAAAAAGAAATATGTATATTGAAAAATTTCAAACAAATAGAATGGGAAAATGTGATTTATAGTGAAAAAGAAAACATAAACAATGTAGGGCAAAAATCCCTCACTTTGGCTGCAAAGACTAGAGCAGCAAAGCGGCCATGGAACCCCAAATTACTTATTATGCGCCTGACGCACTTTGTGCGCCACATTGATAAACAAATCCTCTCTCAGTGGAATACCACGCCACCCCTTTACTCATGAGGGAAGCGCTCGGCCTCAGGCACATTTGATTGTGTGTAAGAATTCACTAGTCATGGGCACTGCTTAGAATTAAATCATGTGAAAGAATTTAATGATTTTGAAAATTTTCAACAGAAATAAACTGCAGTGTATATTTAACAATTTCAAACAAATATAAGAGAAGAATATGATCTATACAACAAAAAAAAAAAAGAGAGAGAACTTATAAAGAATGTAGGGGAAAAATCCCTCACTTTGGCTGCAAAGACTATAGCAGCAAAGCGGCCATGGGAGCCCCAAAATTGCTTATTATGTGCCTGTCGCACTTCGTGCGCCACAATGATAAAAAAATCCTCTCTCAGTGGAATACCACGCCACCCCTTTACTCATGAGGGAAGCGCTCGGCCTCAGGCACATTTGATTGTGTGTAAGAATTCACTAGTCATGGCACTGCTTAGAATAAAATCATGTGAAAGAATTTAATGATTTTGAAAATTTTCAATAGAAATAAACTGCAGTATATATTTAACAAATTTCAAACAAATATAAGAGAAGAATGTGATCTATAGAACAAAAAAAAGAGAGAACGCATAAAGAATGTAGGGGAAAAATCCCTCACTTTGGCTGCAAAGACTATAGCAGCAAAGTGGCCATGGGAGCCCCAAAATTGCTTATTATGCGCCTGTTGCACTTCATGCGCCACAATGATAAAAAAATCCTCTCTCAGTGGAATACCACGCCACCCCTTTACTCATGAGGGAAGCGCTCGGCCTCAGGCGCATTTCATGGTGTGTAAGAATTCACTAGTCATGGGCACTGTTTGTAATAAAATCATGGGTAAGAAACTAATTGAACTGATACTTGTGAAATCATGTCATTGGTGGCATTTCATTCCTTTCAAAATGACCTCTAAATGCATTATTACCACTTCAATGAAAAGCTAACCCTTAATATTCACTAACAAGATTAGTAAAGAGAATAGATACAACAAAACATCAAATGTAACAACGGACAATCTTCCATCAACAGCCAAAATTTCAAGCTGGAATCAACAGATCCCAACTCAAAAAGCAAACCAACAGAAAGGACAACAGTCCAGCATAGGCTTAAAAAAGAAACGGTTGAATTTTTGTTGATGCTACAAAGTAAAGATGGAAGCTTCACATTCTCTTAATAAACCAGCAATGTAACAAGTACAGTTAAGCGCATACAGACCATTTCCAAATTTAAAGAAAACCCATGATTCCAAACTCATAATTGAGATTCCCAGAATTAAAAATGACTCATATATATATATATTGAAATGAAGAAGAATAATAATCAGAAGAAAGCAGTCAGTTTGAAACAACAAAAGTAAGGAGAATAGCTCACTACCTTCGAGAAGAGTAGCAGCTGACCTTCAAGAAGAATGGAGAGTGTTGAGTCAGTTTGATGCAAAGAGATACACCATTGTTAACGTTATTGATCTTGGCAAAAGGGGGCGGAACAGAAGATGAGAAGAGTGAGTTAGGGCTTTTCTTGATGGTTGAGTGTGTTTTATATTTGGATTAATATTTTCTTGATTTTGGAATTAACCCCTCCAGTTTTAACTTATTTTACATTTGCCCCCCGGGTGCAATTTTTTTTTTCTGTCATGTTTTTTGAAACTCATTTTCAGTTGAATCATGTTTATCAAAGTTAGTATATACATAGATACTTTCATATGCATTTTCAAAAAAAAAATACTTTCATATGATATTAAAATAAAATAAAATAAATCTAAGCTAAATTTTTTTTGGCCACTGTTACAAAAGGAGAAAAATCCGATCTGAATGTGATCAGCTGTAACACCTTGATCATCAGGCCAACAATACGGGACAAGCTAAATTCTTTTTATTTTCTTTTGAAGATTTTACTTGTATAAGGTTTTATAAAATAAAAGTTTGTTAGTCTCAGTATAACAGTTTTGATATTTTTAATACATGATATTAACTAATGAAAACTGATAAGTGTATTAGAAGTTAAAAATTAATAATTGATAGGTTGAGATTTCATGTTTATCTCATTTGAATCTCTTACATAATGTTTAATTATTTGACATCCATTTTTGTTAGATTAAATTTTAATTTTTATAAATTTGCAGGCATAAAATAATTTTACAAATAATAAATGCATAAAAAGAAGGAAAACAAGTGGTGTTTTTCAGAAAAATTTTCTATGGAAAATGGAAAATAGAGTTTTATGTTCAAATGCTGAGTCTGTTTAGTTTTAGAAAACAAGGCCTGTTTTCCAGAAAACTTTTCCAAGAAAACTGGAAAATAGAAATTGTTGTTTAGTTATAATATTTTCTAACTTTAGAAAACTAGAAAACTATTTTCCAAATTTTTCAAATTATAAAAGACTTTAGAAAACTAATAAAAGATGTTTTCTAAATTTTTCTTTTAACATTGACAACAACATTATCAACCACCACTATCACCACCTCCACCACCTTTACCGTCGCCGCCACCACCACCACCACCACCACCTCACCACCACCACCACCTCCTCCATCACCTCCACCTCCACCTCCACCTCCACCTCCACCTCCAC